>CAMQGK010000634.1:287500-325000 GCA_947000775.1 Pterois miles | reverse complement strand
CTGCTGTGGACCAGGATCAAACCTAGTCTGACCCTCCTGGTTTAGAGGTTAGGACACAGACAATTTTTGCTTCTTTTGATCTTCTGTTGTGGTTCTACCATGTTTTGAGTTGTATAAATATATAAATAAAGACTCTTATTATAAATCACGATCCTAATCCTTCAGTTTTCCCGCATTAGCAGTGAGCTGGTAGTAAATGTGAGGATCTGTTGGGAGCCGTAACAGAATCAAGAGGTATAACTGTCGGTACGTCGTTCACACCTGGTCTCCAGCCCTGCCTCTTTCTATCTGTTGCCTCCTTCTTCCTCTGCAGAGCCTCTCCTGCTGCTGTGTACACTGAGTAAACCTCCACATGCTGATGACTATTTTCCCCATATTTGCGCTCGGCTTTATCGGGCCTTCAATTTGGTTTACGGAACAAACTCACCCAGAAAAGGGAAAAAACGCTGCTGACGGTGAAAAAAAACAGACATGTCTCGCCTTTAAAGGGCGGGGACGGTTTTATTTGGTTTATTTGAGGATGTCGAGGTCAAGGGGAGGGGTCACATGAGCCGGACAGCAATCAGAAACAGCAGGATGCATTAAAACTGAATGGAAATGACTCAGTAACACTGTCGCCCTTCTAAAGAACTGCTAGTGACTACTTACTGGCTAACAAGTGAACCTGACTGCATGTGTGGGAGTTTCACATGAGACCAGGATGTATTAGTAGTAGTCTGACCTGGTTGGTACCGATGGATCCATCAGGTTCTCTAGTTGCAGATGAGATCAGTATTTAGTAGTAGTAGTAGTAGTAGTAGTGATGATACCAATATCTTCACTCTAGCTTGTGTTAATGCGTCCAAGAATTTCGTGGCATTAACTTTGACAGCCCTAGAAAAATCGTAAAGACCTTTTTGACGCGCCTGCCTAAATCTACCAACAGCAGTTTTATTTTACACAGCTGACAGAAGGCGACACATGGCCATCAGGGCTGGCCCTCGGGGCCGGCCATCGGGGCCATCAGGGCTGGCCAACGGGGCTGGCCATCGGGGCCATCAGGGCTGGCCAACGGGGCTGGCCATCGGGGCCATCAGGGTCGGCCAACGGGGCTGGCCATCGGGGCCATCAGGGCTGGCCAACGGGGCTGGCCATCGGGGCCATCAGGGCTGGCCAACGGGGCTGGCCATCGGGGCCATCAGGGTCGGCCAACGGGGCTGGCCATCGGGGCCATCAGGGTCGGCCATCGGGGGCGGCCATTGGGGGTCTGGCCATCGGGGGGCTGGCCGTCGGGGCCGGCCATCGGGGCCATCAGGGCTGGCCAACAGGGCTGGCCATCGAGGCCATCAGGGCTGGCCATCAGGGCTGGAGACTGGCGGTCCTTCTGTGAGGAGTAGGCCTGTTGCCCCCGTTAGCGTGGCTTTCCTCCCACAGTCCAAAGATATGCAAGTCAACTCTATCAACTCTAAACTGCCAGTACACGTGAATGTGAGTCTGAATGGTTGTCTGTTTGTATGTGTCAGTCCTGTGATAGTTTGGCGATCTGTCCAGGGTGAATCCCACCTTCACCCAACGGGATCGGCCCGTGACCCCGAATGGGATATGCAGTTGTAAATAATGGATCGATGGACACGACCGGAAGGAAAGTGCAGACTATCTTGAAATGAGCGTCAAGCATTCATCAACATGTTATCCTACAGCGAGCATGATTGGCTGGAAAAAGGTCACTGAGAAGAGATGAGCAAACGCAGAACACAGGATTCATATTTTATGATCCGTAAGCAGCAGAAGAATCGAGTTTAGTGTTAGAATATTTTCACTGCTGTACTTTGCCATCAGACAGCCCATTCTGACGGGGACTGAATCTGTTATATTGCTCTTTTCAAAGCCACCAGACTCTATTCACAAAAGCAGAAATTTTCCCTCTCAGAACAGGAGCTGCTTACTGCTGCAGCCACCGGTTGGTTTGTGTTAATGTGACTTTCTGATCTGAATGAACATGGCATCCACAGCTGGACATTGTTTAGCTTCCTGCCGGTACTCCTGTGTGCTTCTTCAAACTGGGAGCATGCCGACCGCCGTCTGAGTTACTGAGTGTAACGTTAATACACTGACTAGAAGGATGTAGATATATACTGCAGATGTAGCAGCAGCATCATGCAGAAACCTACGTCAGGTCCCCATGTGGGAAAGAGTTTGTAGACGGGCTTATAGGGATGCTCAAACATACTTTAACCAAATTATGAACTGAATGCATAAGATAAGATAAGATAAGATGAACTTTTATTAATCCCCGGAGGGAAATTCGGGTGTCATAGCAAAGAATAAGAATCATAAGAATAAGCATAAGAATCACCACAGGGAAGATACAGGATAATAATAATAACAATAATAATAATAATAATGGACTTGCCCCCTAAGTAAAGGATCTGAATACTTCTTCCACTACTGCCCAAACGTCAGCCTTAATTAATCACAGTATTTTAAGTCCTGAGCTTTGTGTACACACTTGCCTCACTAGTGAACATGATCCAGGCCAGTCAAGGTCTGACAGCAGCCTTCCCTCCCAGTCCAGCACCAACGGACCGTCGCCTCAGGAAGCCTGGCTGCTGTGTGTGTGTGTGTGTGTGTGTGTGTGTGTTGTCCTGACTTCCAACCACCTGTGTTTGCTCAGCAGCTTCCCCGGCCGGGTGCCGTGAGCGGCGGCGGCCAGATACCGCCGCGGCCGCCTCCGCAGGCTTTTTTAATACAGTTAATCATCATCTGTGCTCTGCTTTGTTCAGCGGCTCAACATGGACGTGACGATCTGCCATGTTTGTGTCGGCTTCACGAGCGACACGAGGCCGCGAGTCAAGAACCAGAAGCTGTCGTGTCTGACTGGGGTTTCCTGTATTGTAGGATTTGACTCTAACTTATGGAAGCTCATTTCACCAGTGTGATGGAAAAATATCAGTATAAGGAGACACATTCATGAGTCATTATTGGAGCGATAATAAGTCATTACTTTAGTGATAATAAGTCATTATTGGAGCGATAATAAGTCATTACTTTAGTGATAATAAGTCATTATTGGAGCGATAATAAGTCATTACTTTAGTGATAATAAGTCATTATTGGAGTGATAATAAGTCATTACTTTAGTGATAATAAGTCATTATTGGAGCGATAATAAGTCATTACTTTAGTGATAATAAGTCATTATTGGAGCGATAATAAGTCATTACTTTAGTGATAATAAGTCATTATTGGAGCGATAATAAGTCATTATTTTAGTGATAATAAGTCATTATTGGAGTTTTTTTTTTTTTTTTTTTTTTTTTTATAAATTATTTTTTAATATTTTATTGGACGATAATAAGTCATTACTTTAGTGATAATAAGTCATTACTTTAGTGATAATAAGTCATTATTTTAGTGATAATAAGTCATTATTTTAGTGATAATAAGTCATTACTTTAGTGATAATAAGTCATTACTTTAGTGATAAAAAGTCATTATTTTAGTGATAATAAGTCATTACTTTAGTGATAATAAGTCATTACTGGAGTGATAATAAGTCATTACTTTAGTGATAATAAGTCATTATTTTAGTGATAATAAGTCATTATTTTAGTGATAATAAGTCATTACTTTAGTGATAATAAGTCATTACTTTAGTGATAATAAGTCATTACTTTAGTGATAATAAGTCATTATTTCAGTGATAATAAGTCATTATTTTAGTGATAATAAGTCATTACTTTAGTGATAATAAGTCATTACTTTAGTGATAAAAAGTCATTATTTTAGTGATAATAAGTCATTACTTTAGTGATAATAAGTCATTACTGGAGTGATAATAAGTCATTATTGGAGTGATAATAAGTCATTATTGGAGTGATAATAAGTCATTATTTTAGTGATAATAAGTCATTACTTTAGTGATAATAAGTCATTATTGGAGTGATAATAAGTCATTATTGGAGTGATAATAAGTCATTACTTTAGTGATAATAAGTCATTACTTTAGTGATAATAAGTCATTACTGTAGTGATAATAAGTCATTACGATAGTGATAATAAGTCATTATTTTAGTGATAATAAGTCATTACTTTAGTGATAATAAGTCATTACTGGAGTGATAATAAGTCATTACTTTAGTGATAATAAGTCATTATTGGAGTGATAATAAGTCATTATTGGAGTGATAATAAGTCATTACTTTATTTTCAGACACTAAGACATTATTTAGAGATTCTAAGACATTATTTAGAGATACTAAGACATTATTTAGAGATTCTAAGACATTATTTAGAGATTCTAACACATTATTTAGAGATTCTAAGACATTATTTAGAGATACTAAGTCATTATTTTCAGACACTTAGTGATAATAAGTCATTATTGGAGTGATAATAAGTCATTATTGGAGTGATAATAAGTCATTATTTTAGTGATAATAAGTCATTACTTTAGTGATAATAAGTCATTACTGGAGTGATAATAAGTCATTACTTTAGTGATAATAAGTCATTATTGGAGTGATAATAAGTCATTACTTTAGTGATAATAAGTCATTACTTTAGTGATAATAAGTCATTACTGTAGTGATAATAAGTCATTACGATAGTGATAATAAGTCATTATTTTAGTGATAATAAGTCATTACTTTAGTGATAATAAGTCATTACTGGAGTGATAATAAGTCATTACTTTAGTGATAATAAGTCATTATTGGAGTGATAATAAGTCATTAGGGTGTTGCTTTAGTTATAATAAGTCATTATTGGAGTGATAATAAGTCATTATTTTAGTGATAATAAGTCATTACTTTAGTGATAATAAGTCATTACTGGAGTGATAATAAGTCATTACTTTAGTGATAATAAGTCATTACTTTAGTGATAATAAGTCATTACTTTAGTGATAATAAGTCATTATTTTAGTGATAATAAGTCATTATTGGAGTGATAATAAGTCATTATTGGAGTGATAATAAGTCATTGCTTTAGTGATAATAAGTCATTATTGGAGTGATAATAAGTCATTACTTTAGTGATAATAAGTCATTACTTTAGTGATAATAAGTCATTACTTTAGTGATAATAAGTCATTACTTTAGTGATAATAAGTCATTATTTTAGTGATAATAAGTCATTATTTTAGTGATAATAAGTCATTATTGGAGTGATAATAAGTCATTGCTTTAGTGATAATAAGTCATTATTTTAGTGATAATAAGTCATTATTGGAGTGATAATAAGTCATTACTTTAGTGATAATAAGTCATTACTTTAGTGATAATAAGTCATTACTTTAGTGATAATAAGTCATTACTTTAGTGATAATAAGTCATTATTTTAGTGATAATAAGTCATTATTGGAGTGATAATAAGTCATTGCTTTAGTGATAATAAGTCATTATTGGAGTGATAATAAGTCATTACTTTAGTGATAAAAAGTCATTATTGGACTTGGATAAATCGGATGGATACTACATCAATATTATGATATACTATGTCATTATTTTGATATACCAACTTATTATTTTGATATAGTAAGGTATAATATTCATATGTTAAGTTATATTTTTAGATACTAAGTAATTATTTAGAGATTCTAAGACATTATTTAGAGATACTAAGACATTATTTAGAGATTCTAAGACATTATTTAGAGATACTAAGACATTATTTAGAGATTCTAAGACACTATTTAGAGATACTAAGTCATTATTTTCAGACACTAAGACATTATTTAGAGATACTAATACATTATTTAGAGATACTAAGACATTATTTAGAGATACTAAGTCATTATTTAGAGATTCTAAGACATTATTTAGAGATACTAAGTCATTATTTTGAGATTCTAAGACATTATTTAGAGATTCTAAGACATTATTTAGAGATACTAAGACATTATTTAGAGATTCTAAGACACTATTTAGAGATACTAAGTCATTATTTTCAGACACTAAGACATTATTTAGAGATACTAAGACATTATTTAGAGATACTAAGACATTATTTAGAGATACTAAGTCATTATTTAGAGATTCTAAGACATTATTTAGAGATACTAAGTCATTATTTTCAGACACTAAGACATTATTTAGAGATTCTAAGACATTATTTAGAGATACTAAGACATTATTTAGAGATTCTAACACATTATTTAGAGATTCTAAGACATTATTTAGAGATACTAAGTCATTATTTTCAGACACTAAGACATTATTTAGAGATTCTAAGACATTATTTAGAGATTCTAAGACATTATTTAGAGATTCTAACACATTATTTAGAGATTCTAAGACATTATTTAGAGATTCTAACACATTATTTAGAGATTCTAACACATTATTTAGAGATACTAAGACATTATTTTCAGACACTAAGACATTATTTAGAGATTCTAAGACATTATTTAGAGATTCTAACACATTATTTAGAGATTCTAAGACATTATTTAGAGATACTAAGTCATTATTTTCAGACACTAAGACATTATTTCGAGATTCTAAGACATTATTTAGAGATACTAAGACATTATTTAGAGATTCTAAGACATTATTTAGAGATTCTAAGACATTATTTAGAGATTCTAAGACATTATTTAGAGATACTAAGACATTATTTAGAGATTCTAAGACACTATTTAGAGATACTAAGTCATTATTTTCAGACACTAAGACATTATTTAGAGATACTAAGACATTATTTAGAGATACTAAGACATTATTTAGAGATACTAATTCATTATTTACAGACACTAAGACATTATTTAGAGATACTAAGACATTATTTTCAGATACTAAGACATTATTTAGAGATTCTAAGACATTATTTAGAGATACTAAGACATTATTTAGAGATTCTAACACATTATTTAGAGATTCTAAGACATTATTTAGAGATACTAAGTCATTATTTTCAGACACTAAGACATTATTTAGAGATTCTAAGACATTATTTAGAGATTCTAAGACATTATTTAGAGATTCTAACACATTATTTAGAGATTCTAAGACATTATTTAGAGATTCTAACACATTATTTAGAGATTCTAACACATTATTTAGAGATACTAAGTCATTATTTTCAGACACTAAGACATTATTTAGAGATTCTAAGACATTATTTAGAGATTCTAAGACATTATTTAGAGATTCTAACACATTATTTAGAGATTCTAAGACATTATTTAGAGATACTAAGTCATTATTTTCAGACACTAAGACATTATTTCGAGATTCTAAGACATTATTTAGAGATACTAAGACATTATTTAGAGATTCTAAGACATTATTTAGAGATACTAAGACATTATTTAGAGATTCTAAGACATTATTTAGAGGTTCAAAGACATTATTTAGAGATACTAAGACATTATTTAGAGACACTAAGTCATTATTTTCAGACACTAAGACATTATTTAGAGATACTAAGACATTATTTAGAGACACTAAGTCATTATTTTCAGACACTAAGACATTATTTAGAGATTCTAAGACATTATTTAGAGATACTAAGTCATTATTTTCAGACACTAAGACATTATTTAGAGATACTAAGACATTATTTAGAGATTCTAAGACATTATTTAGAGATACTAAGACATTATTTAGAGATTCTAAGACATTATTTAGAGGTTCAAAGACATTATTTAGAGATACTAAGACATTATTTAGAGACACTAAGTCATTATTTTCAGACACTAAGACATTATTTAGAGATACTAAGACATTATTTAGAGACACTAAGTCATTATTTTCAGACACTAAGACATTATTTAGAGATTCTAAGACATTATTTAGAGATACTAAGTCATTATTTTCAGACACTAAGACATTATTTAGAGATACTAAGACATTATTTAGAGATACTAAGACATTATTTAGAGATACTAAGTCATTATTTTCAGACACTAAGACATTATTTCGAGATTCTAAGACATTATTTAGAGATACTAAGACATTATTTAGAGATTCTAAGACATTATTTAGAGATACTAAGACATTATTTAGAGATTCTAAGACATCATTTAGAGATACTAAGTCATTATTTTCAGACACTAAGACATTATTTCGAGATTCTAAGACATTATTTAGAGATACTAAGTCATTATTTTCAGACACTAAGACATTATTTAGAGATACTAAGACATTATTTAGAGATACTAAGACATTATTTAGAGATACTAAGTCATTATTTTCAGACACTAAGACATTATTTAGAGATACTAAGACATTATTTAGAGATACTAAGACATTATTTAGAGATACTAAGTCATTATTTTCAGACACTAAGACATTATTTCGAGATTCTAAGACATTATTTAGAGATACTAAGACATTATTTAGAGATTCTAAGACATTATTTAGAGATACTAAGACATTATTTAGAGATTCTAAGACATCATTTAGAGATACTAAGTCATTATTTTCAGACACTAAGACATTATTTCGAGATTCTAAGACATTATTTAGAGATACTAAGACATTATTTAGAGATTCTAAGACATTATTTAGAGATACTAAGACATTATTTTCAGACACTAAGACATTATTTAGAGATACTAAGACATTATTTAGAGATAGTAAATCATTTTTTTGATTATTTTTCTTCCATGAATTGATTCCACATTACATATACTCATTTGATCCATCAGTGATATGAAAATATTGATTAATGCTGGTTTATAGGTTGTGAAAATCTAGCTGCTCTAACATTATCTGAAACATTATCAGATGATGTTGGAGGCTGATAGAAAGATGACTCTGGTCCTCACAGATTAGATTTATACACTAAATACACAGCCAAACAAACTCCACGGATACACGTATGGATCTCTAACCTCATCTCTCTTAGATCACCAGACTTGTGCAACTTTAAAGATCTTCATCTTTGATCGGAGTGTAAAAATAGTTTCTTGCTCTGAAGTCAAAGTGACGGCAGCAGGGCATCTTTCAACCGCAGATAATTCAAAAAAGAAAAAGAAGAAGAAATCAGGACCATCTTAGATAAATAGCAGTTAGCCATTGATGGAGATGTACAATGCCGCTTTCTTAAGGTGAAAAGAGCTTAAGCGTCAGTCTGGGTGCCTTTCAGCCCTCCAGCTCGGCCACCCAGAGAGCTTCGGGTCTGGGGCTTTGTAGTGGGGATAAAACTCTGGTGGGGCAAC
Source organism: Pterois miles (assembly GCA_947000775.1). Lineage (NCBI taxonomy): Eukaryota > Metazoa > Chordata > Actinopteri > Perciformes > Scorpaenidae > Pterois > Pterois miles. Next base: position 315,855 of record CAMQGK010000634.1, on the reverse strand, counting down.
GGTCAACTACGGCTAAACGTCAGTTATTGGTCTAAATGTCATCTTCATTCTCCCACATTTGAAGTGTGAAAACACTGGACGGATATCAGGCCGAACATTTAGTGGTTTTAAAGCTGCAGCGCCACGTGCGGCGCTAAACTCAGCCAACGGCCTCAACGTCAAAGCAGCCAAATAAAACAAGTCAGAGCAGGTCACCTGACGGTACAGTTTACAGAGAAAAGGCTTTAAATGGCATGAAACCAGTTATATGTAGTGCTGTCTAATAGCAGGCGATGCAGACTCGCCACAACAAAAAGGCGCCTGAGACGGCGCCTTGATTCATGGGAACGCCTTGGCTCTGCCTTTGTGGCTGCTCCTCCACTGAGCAAATACTCCAAACTGTTCATTCCCCGCCGGCCCTTTCTCTCCTCCGGCACTTTGTTTGTGCCCTCGCATTTCATCGAGGCTGGGGGAAGATTGCTCTCAGAGCCACTGAGCAAACAGTGGAGAAAAGGAGCCTGCCATCTTTACTCTGTTCCCAGGAGAACTTGCCTTTTTTATTTTTTATTTGAGCTCCAAGCTGTCGAGCTGAGCCGAGAGTTTGATGTCAGAAAGCTGAATTAATTGCTTTAAGCCGAAGGGGCGGGCCACCCATCACCAAACGCTCCCTGAAATCTTTTATGGAGATTATTAAAGCTTTCCCGCTACACAAGGTGTACAAATATCGGCAGCAGAAAGAGTCCAGCCTTTTATTTATGGTTCTGACTCATTTCAAGGAAAATTGTGGATGGTCTCCTTTCAGTTTTTAAGCCTAAAGATTACTTTAGCTGTGTCTTTCCTCCAGAGAGGACCAGGTGCACAAGAAACTGAACATAGTAGGACCGAAGCAAGCTGCATTTATTACAAATCATTCACTTTACATACAGTATTCAACTTCAGCCAGCTTCCCATTTTCAGGGAACAGCCCTGTCTCCTACAAAATGATATTTACACACAACTCAACTACATCCTCAGTTATGTTTGAAGGGAAAAGGATTTTCTCCTGGATTACGGTCGCAGTTTTAAACATGTGAACAGCATAAATTACTTAAACCTACTGGGTTAGGTTTAGTAAAAATTATCATGGTTTGGTTTAAAATGACACGAGACACGATAGGGGTGTAACGATTCATCTACTACATCGATGTATTGATTTATATTCCTACGATCCAACTACATCAATAGGCACTCAGCACATTGTCCTTCATGGGAGACGTATGTCGATGTAAAATCTATTTGCAAGGTAAATAATCTGTTGTATTGATACTAAGAATTTGCACCTTGTATTTAGACACCACAAACATTACATGAACGTAATTTTTTCACCCTGTGCATCATATAAACAACATGCACCAGGCGTGCACGCAGATGAACACCGATTGGTGGGATTCGGCGCTCTCTCACCCGGTAGCGGCATGGAGGGAGATGGGCGGCAGAGTTTCCACTTGACCAGGTTGTTTTTCAGTGAGAGGAAATGACCTTTTCCCCGTTATAGTATCTCCGTGCACGCAGCATTCACCTCACCAGAAGTGATCAGACTGTATTATTACTCTTTAGATTGTAAATGAGAGCAGAAGCAGCAGGTTAAACTACTCTTCATTTTACTTGAATATGTTTGTCAGTATTGCCCAGCCTTGTATCCCTGAATGTTTTAAGAAGAAGAAGAAGAAGAAGATATTCCTTTATTAGTCCCACTAGGGGAAATTCAATTTTTTCACTTTTCAACTTATACATTTTCCACACATGCACAAACAGGTCCATATACATGCATCAATGGAGAGATGTCAGAGTGAGGGGGCTGCTCCTGACAAGCGCCCCGAGCAGTTGGGGGTTTGGTGCCTTGCTCGGGGGCACCTCGGCAGTGCCCAAGAGGTAAACTGGCACCTCTCCAGCTACCAGTTCACACTCAGTTCTTGGTCCATGTCGGGACTTGAACCGGTGACCCTCCGGTTCCCAAGCCAACTCCCTACAGACTGAGCTACTGCCGCCCCACAACTGAACTTTTGAACTGAAGCAGCAGGTCCTGAAGTTGCACTTTTTATTATTAAGGAAACGTTAATCCTGATCTGCTCTGTCCAGTGTCAGATATTTATTTCTCAGCCACACTGACTGAAGTTTTGGCAAAAAAAAGTTACTGCATCGATTTCAGGTCATTGAATTGTATCGTATCACAGCCAAATATCGTCCTTGAATCATATCAAGGAACCACGATACTGGAGTGATGGAAATCGATAGCATTGTGTCGTTGGTCTCCTGGGCTGAAGTCCTGTGTTGTTTGACCCATCCACCACCAATCTCGTTCACCCTTAGTAGACTTTCTCACTTTTATATTGAAATCATTTTTTAATGCCAGAATCAATATATTTGCTTCATTTGACTCTGCATGGAGGTAAAAGGAAATTAATGCTTTTATTGTTTTAATCTGAGTGATGTGATGTCCTATTTAATTTGTTTTAAAACTGTCACTTTGTCATTTAAGCAATAATATACCAAATAATAGCCTAACAATAAAGCTCATTTATACAGCGCTAAAATCAGGATAAATTTATCTTATTTATTTAACCTTTATTTTACCACGTAAAGTCAATTGAGAACAATTTCTCATTTACATTGATGACCTGGCAAAATATATGAATAAATAAAAAGTAAACTAAAGTAAAACAAAAAAAGTTGCACTAATATTGCATATTGCTCTGTTGAGCTAATCACAATCACTGAGGGGGAAATTCCCTCCCTGCGACAGTAGCTCACTGCCTTGTATACGTCACGGTGGTCATCCACGGCCCGGATACGTTCAAGAGAAACGTAATCCTTGACAAAATAAGTTTCCCTCCAAACATAATGAGAATGCAGTTAAGTTCAATGGGAACGTCATTTTTAGGTGATCTGAAAGGTCTGCCTTGAATTAGGATCCCATCATTTCCTTCTTCTCCTCTTGTCTTCTCAGCCACATCTCAAAATACCAGCAGAGTGACTTAGACTTTAAAGTCGGGGTACTCGAGGGATCGTTTATAAAAGAATGGTCATAATGTCCTGACGTTCCCATAATGCAGAGGTAAACAGAGAAAGAAAATCGTCTTAGTAAAAGCTCCAAACCAAACTAGACCTCAGTCGTCCGTCAGGTGGACAGGGAGATGAAAAGCCCACTAGAGCTCATTCTGCATACAAAGACCTTCTTATGGTAAAAATCCCTGCTGCCAGGTTTCTGATCTCCACTTAACATCAGGCTCATTCAGTGTGAAGCACACAGCAGCCGATTCACACATCTGTGAGGTGTGTTATCAGCAGATTAGTGGCTCTTTGTTAATGAGGCTGCAACACCGAGCGAGCTGAACCTGAATCCTCTGGGCTTAAACATACAGACACATCTCACTTTGTCCCTTAAAGACAAACTGAAAAACATTTCCAAATGTTACCTTGTTAGCTAGAAATGAACTGCTTCCAGTGACAGACGTGAAGTGCATTCTGGTTCTGTAGACCAGGTCTAACTGGTCTCAGAGTGAGCTGAATGTGACGACTTTACCAAGAAACCAGAGTCCCCTCAAAACCAGCCGAACAAAAAACTGTAATGAGGTAAAAACAAAAAACTATAAGTGTCTAAGTGTCAACAACTGTCCACTGGGCTGAATAAATCTTAAAATTAAGCCAGTTTTTATAGTTTTACAGTCAACAGGGTGTAAATAAATAATAAAAACTCAAAATGAGCAGAATATAAATGGCATCTGGTGGTTGTGTATGCTGCTAGGAGCTTTTCATGGTATGATAACCATGTCAAACAATATTACAGTTTCACTGTATACAGCAATATATGATTTTTTTATATTAGTAGAATTAGCATCAATAAACCCGATTTAAAAAAATACAGGTAGCATAATTGAATTACTATAATAGGATATGTAATTAAAGCAGATTAGTTAACCTGTCAGCATGAAATTAACTACAAAATAAAAAATAACATCAGCTGTACGCTTTTAAAATTATCCTATGATTATTTACAATCCACATATAGTGTAAGTTTGCTGTCTGCACCTTTAACTCAACACTCATTTATGTCTGTTTTTTTTCAGTATCATAGAGACGCCAGTGTGCATGAAACCATCTACTTTGGTTCACCTGGATGCCAGTATACCGTTCCAACCTTAAAAACACTATCAATCAAGAACAAGTCTGTTTTTGCAGTGAGCTGATTGCAGTTATCCTATCAATAAATCAAATAATGGCAGAGTTCCCACAGTGCAACAGGGTGTAAAAAAAATGGTAGATTAACTCACTATATGTAAACGAAAAATTAGTAGAATATGAATGGAGTCTGGTGGCAATTATGTTCTTCTTTTGTTCTTAAAACAGCATCATTCACACCCAGATTTCACAGTGAACCAAATGTGACGACTTTACCAAGAAAGCAAAGTCTGGCAGAGTTTCCTCAGCGCTCAAAACCAGCTGGCAAACGCTGGCAAAATCTGTTTGAAAAAGATATCTATAAAGGGTTAGTTTTTGGACAAATTCGCTTAATTTCCACTGTTTTACAGCCAACACGGTCTGAAGAAACGCTGGTGGACTAACTCACTACATCACAAAAATGAAAAGAATATGATTGAAGTTCATTATTCAGGACCAACAAGCTGAATCACACAGAATCAGCTGGTAAATGCTGACAAAATATCTATAAAGGGTAACTTGTTGGACAAAATTGTCCAAATGATGGTGTTGAAAAAATCTTAAAATGCACCCAAAAGGTTTAAAGAAATGCAGACTAACTCACTATATGTAAATGAAAAATGACAGAATATGACTGGAGTCTGGTGGAAATTTTCCATCCTGATCAGAAGTGACATAATCCAACTCATATCTCTCAATCACAAACTCACACAGTCAGATCGAGTGAGTCCACTAAGAAACTCAGCGAGCATCTTCTCGGTTTAACCCTGAAAATCTGAAAATCTTCACAGCTGTCTCCCTAAATGAGGGAAACCAGCTGCTTTGTGCTGAACGTCCCTAAAGATGTTTCATCATGTACCAGGTGACACGCCGGTGAGACGCCAGACGATGCTTCGTTCGCCGTAAAGGTGGTGGAGGAGGAACTGGGCGGCTGTACGTAGCTTAGCCACGCTTGGAGATGAATGAATGCTAACGCGGCCTGCTAGTGCTGTATTTAAAGGCCGCATAAAGAAAATTTTAAAAAAAGTTAGTTAGTTAGCATGTTGTGTTAGTTAGCATTTTCTGTTAGTTAACATGTGTTAGCATGCTATGTTAGTTAGCCTTCTGTGTTAGTTAGTATGTTGTGTTAACATACTGTGTCAGATAGCATGCCGTACTAGTTAGCATGCCGTACTAGTTAGCATGCTGCACTAGTTAGCATGCCCTACTAGTTAGCATGCTGTACTAGTTAGCATGCTAACTAGTTAGCATGCCGTACTAGTTAGCATGCTGTGTCAGTTATCATTCTGTTAGTTGGCATTCTCTGTTAGTTAGCATGTTAGCTTAGTAAGCTCTGTCAGTTAGCATGCTTTGTTAGTTAGCATGCTATTAGTTGGCATTCTCTGTTAGTTACAAAGCAGTTGCTAGCATGTTGTGTTACACACACACACACACACACACACACACACACACAGAAACACACACCTACACACACACATACACACACACACATACACACACACACACACACACACACAGACATACACACACGCACACACACACACACACACAGACATACACACCTACACACACACACACACACACACACACACACACACACACACGCACACATTATTTGAGTGTTTATTTTCGAATCATTATAGAAAATATTGATCTGTTTTCATAGTAAAACATTGATCATTTTGATTTTGCAATGTTTCTGGGGGGAATGTTTGTTTTCATGTGTACAAAAATATCAGAAATATAAATAAGAAATGAGCAAAGGATCATCGATGATGGATCGAGGATGGATCGAGGATGGATCGAGGATGGATCGAGGATGGATGATGATGGATCGATGGTTTATAACACACCATGAGTCAGACGAGAGGATATTTTTATATTAATATATATATTAATATATTATTAGTCTGTGTTCTTAGAATCATCACTGCTGTGTCACAGACCAGTATTCAAGTCCTTTTATACCATTATTATAGATTATACTATTTTATCTTATATTATTGTTGTTGGATTGTTGTGAATTTCTCCACTGTGAGACTAATAAAGGAATATCTTATCTTATCTTATATTTTATTCCATTTCAATTCTGTATTATTTGAATTACAACATCAGGGTTGATTTTCCTCATTACAGTCCTGAAACGTCTGAATTCTGGTTCAACCAAGTACAGTACTCTGTCATTTCTGTTTGAGTAGTGCTGTAGAAATGAGCACTATTAGTAGTAGTAGTAGTAGTAGTAGTAGTAGTAGTAGGTGTAACAGCAGTATGATAATATAATAAGTACGTATAAATGATTACTATTAGTATTATTATTATTATTAGTAGGTGTAACAGTAGTATAATAATATAAGTATGTATAAATGATTACTATTATTATTATTATTATTAGTAGTATGATAGTAACAGAAGTATAATAATATCATAAGTACGTATAAATGATTCCTATCATTTTTAGTAGCAGTAGTATGTTAGTAAGAGTATTATAATAATATCATAAGTGCGTATAAATGCTTACTATCATTATTATCAGTAGTAGTAGTGGTGTGATAGTAGTAGTAGTATAATAATATCATAAGTGCGTATAAATGCTGATTATCATTATCAGTAGTAGTAGTATGATAGTAGTAGTAGTATAATAATATCATAAGTACCTATAAATGCTTACTATCATTATTATCAGTAGTAGTAGTAGTGTGATAGTAGTAGTAGTATAATAATATCATAAGTGCGTATAAATGCTTACTATCATTATTATCAGTAGTAGTAGTAGTGTGATAGTAGTAGTAGTATAATAATATCATAAGTACGTATAAATGCTTATTATCATTATCAGTAGAAGTAGTAGTGGTATGATAGTACTAGTAGTATAATAATATCATAAGTGTGTATAAATGATTCCTATCATTATTAGTAGCAGTAGTATGTAAGTAAGAGTAGTATAATAATATCATAAGTACACATAAATGATTACTATCATTATCAGTACTAGTAGTATGTTAGTAGTAGTAGTATAATATCATAAGTACGTATAAATGCTTACTATTATCATCAGTAGTAGTAGTATGATAGTAGTAATAGTATAAAAATATCATAAGTACACATAAATGATTACTATCATTATCAGTACTAGTAGTATGTTAGTAGTAGTAGTAGTATAATATCATAAGTACGTATAAATGCTTACTATCATTATCAGTAGTAGTAGTATGATAGTAGTAGTAGTATAATAATATCATAAGTACGTATAAATGCTTACTATCATTATTATCAGTAGTAGCAGTAGTATGATAGTAGTAGTAGTATAATAATATCATAAATACGTATAAATGCTGATTATCATTATCAGTAGTAGTAGTATGATAGTAGTAGTAGTATAATAATATCATAAGTACGTATAAATGCTTATTATCATTATCAGTAGTAGTAGTAGTGGTATGATAGTAGTAGTAGTATAATAATATCATAAGTACTGTATTAATGCTTATTATCATTATCAGTAGTAGTAGTAGTGGTATGATAGTAGTCGTAGTATAATAATATCATAAGTACTGTATTAATGCTTATTATCATTATCAGTAGTAGTAGTAGTGGTATGATAGTAGTAGTAGTATAATAATATCATAAGTACTGTATTAATGCTTATTATCATTATCAGTAGTAGTAGTAGTGGTATGATAGTAGTCGTAGTATAATAATATCATAAGTACTGTATTAATGCTTATTATCATTATCAGTAGTAGTAGTAGTGGTATGATAGTAGTAGTAGTATAATAATATCATAAGTACTGTATTAATGCTTATTATCATTATCAGTAGTAGTAGTAGTGGTATGATAGTAGTCGTAGTATAATAATATCATAAGTACTGTATTAATGCTTATTATCATTATCAGTAGTAGTAGTAGTGGTATGATAGTAGTAGTAGTATAATAATATCATAAGTACTGTATTAATGCTTATTATCATTATCAGTAGTAGTAGTAGTGGTATGATAGTAGTCGTAGTATAATAATATCATAAGTACTGTATTAATGCTTATTATCATTATCAGTAGTAGTAGTAGTGGTATGATAGTAGTAGTAGTAGTATAATAATATCATAAGTACTGTATTAATGCTGAACTCCTGAACCTGGTCAGCTTGCTGAACGTCAGCAGTCTGTCTGACTTTCTGGTGACAGATTTTATATTTAAATTTAAATCGTTTTAAACCTGACCTTCTGCTCTTCTTCTCTCCTCCTGCACTGTTGATACTCTATATAGACATGTACTGTACACAGAGCCTCCCACTTGGTGTATATAAAGTAATCTATTACATTCCCATCCAGCATTTATTCTTATTACTCTGATTAGTGGGCGGTTTAGGGAAGCTGGATGTTAATTTCTGTCTTCCTTGAATTGTTGATCATCTGCTCTGAGAGAGGGAGCTGAGTAGTAATGTCAGTAATATCAGTAATCTCAGTAATAATATCAGTAATCTCAGTAATATCAGTAATAATATCAGTAATCTCAGTAATATCAGTAATCTCAGTAATATCTGTAATATCAGTAATATCAGTAGTAATATCAGTAATAATCTCAGTAATCTCAGTAATATCAGTCATCTCAGTAATATCAGTAATAATATCAGTAATCTCAGAAATATCAGTAATATCAGTAATCTCAGTAGTAATATCAGTAACAATCTCAGTAATCTCAGTAATATCAGTCATCTCAGTAATAATATCAGTAATCTCAGAAATATCAGTAATATCAGTAATCTCAGTAATATCAGTAATAATATCAGTAATGTCAGTAATCTCATTAATATCAGTAATCTCAGTAATCTCAGTAACATCAGTAATCTCAGTAATGTCAGTAATGTCAGTAATCTCAGTAATATCAGTAATCTCAGTAATATCAGTAATAATATCAGTAATATCAGTAATCTCAGTAATGTCAGTAATATCAGTAATCTCAGTAATATCAGTAATCTCAGTAATGTCAGTAATGTCAGTAATATCAGTAATCTCAGTAATATCAGTAATAATATCAGTAATATCAGTAATCTCAGTAATGTCAGTAATATCAGTAATCTCAGTAATATCAGTAATCTCAGTAATGTCAGTAATGTCAGTAATCTCAGTAATATCAGTAATAATCTCAGTAATCTCAGTAATATCAGTAATCTCAGTAATGTCAGTAATGTCAGTAATCTCAGTAATATCAGTAATCTCAGTAATATCAGTAATAATATCAGTAATATCAGTAATCTCAGTAATATCAGTAATCTCAGTAATCTCAGTAATGTCAGTAATATCAGTCATCTCAGTAATATCAGTAATGTCAGTAATGTCAGTAATCTCAGTAATGTCAGTAATATCAGTAATCTCAGTAATGTCAGTAATATCAGTAATCTCAGTCATCTCAGTAATATCAGTCATCTCAGTAATCTCAGTAATCTCAGTAATATCAGTAATCTCAGTAATGTCAGTAATATCAGTAATCTCAGTCATCTCAGTAATATCAGTCATCTCAGTAATCTCAGTAATCTCAGTAATATCAGTAATCTCAGTAATGTCAGTAATATCAGTAATCTCAGTCATCTCAGTAATATCAGTCATCTCAGTAATCTCAGTAATCTCAGTAATCTCAGTAATCTCAGTAATGTCAGTAATATCAGTAATATCAGTAATATCAGTAATCTCAGTAATCAGAGCCACAGGCCGAGGAGCAGACGAGCGCCGCCATCTGCAGGACGCCGCCCAGTAACACAGTTTCAGCCGCCACGTCGAATGCAGCTTCTGTTTGTTTGACTTCAGTCATACGAGACTGGAGACGCCGTCTAGGCTCATGTAGACTCAGAGCAGGTCAGGAGGGCTTTATTTTAGTCCTGCGTACCTTTTCTTTTGAAATCTTTGGTTAGAAAAAGGTATTTGGCAGAAAAAAAGTAAATGCATGAGTAATATTTCTAATCTAATGATATAATATACAGTCCAGACATTTACTACTGTTAAGCTCCTTTACCTGATGAGCCTGGTGCCGGCTTCAACTGATATATATATATATATATATATATATATATATATATATATATATATATAAAAATATATATAAGAAATATATAAAACTGGAATTAAAACTAGTCATAATTCAGTTAGCGATATCCATAAGTTATATTGGAGATATCTGCAACTGAACTGAGTGGCTTTCAAAAAGGCGGTGGCATTTCTCACCACAGGCTGGCGATACCAAGCTACATGAAAACAGGACCAGCAGGGAAAAACTGTTTTAATTTAACTCTTTTAACTGTTGGGTTTTTGCTGTGGTGGCGGAGACATTAACAGTGAATTGAATTGTGAAAACATGTGAATTTCCCCACTGTGGGACCAATAAAGGAATATCTTATCTTATCTCTTAACAGCAGATGTACTGTCACTGTGGCTTTGCTGCTGTCCAGCTGAAAACACCACGGATGAATAAAGACAGATGAGACCAGGGTCCCGGTCCCGACCCCGGTCAGAGGCGCAGGAAGTCAACAGGCAGACCTCCAGGTCTTATTGGGCCCTACTGAGCATGTCCAAAATGTGCAGTAGTGTCCGCTCGGTCACATGACTCGGTCACATGACTCGGTCACATGACTCGGGGTCCCAACTAGAGGTTGACCGATATGTTTTTTGCTTTTTTTATATGGCTGATGCTGATTTTTTACAGAATCAGGACAGCTGATGGCCGATATATGATGCCGATGTGTTTGGGTGATTTTCTTTTTTTCCCTCTATCTGATAAAATATTATTAATACCTTAATATAACAACATTTCTCAACTTCAGTAAACATTTATTGAACAACACCTATGGTCTGTCTCTCCAGTCTGCATGTTGTCTGCGCTGCAATGCACGTATATATTTTAAATAAAAATAATGTATAAACTAAATATCCAATACATGAAACAGGTAATCAAAAAAACCTTAACTTTGTCAAATAAACTTAGTCTTAGTCATTTAGCAGCATTAATCACAGATGCAGAGGAGTTACTGAGGGTTTTAGTTCAGGGTCTGATTCCCACTCATCTCTGTATTTAGTGTCCAGTTCAGGCTGAGACGTGATGAGCAGCTAGCTGGGTGCTGCTGAAGGGATCCCCGGTTCTGGTAGAACAGCAGTTTAATTGACACAAGGGGGGCGGAGTCACACCTGGTCTACAGCTACAACACTGGCTGCCTGCTGATGCGCCGGCTTGATAATCGGCTTAATATACTCAGACATCGGCCGAAGCCGATGATGAAAAACTGTCAAATGATCAGCTGACTAATCGGCCGTCCGACTAATCGGCCGTCCGACTAATCGGCCGGCCGACTAATCGGCCGGCCGACTAATCGGCCGATTAGTCGGCCGGCCGACTAATCGTTTGACCTCTAATCATCATCATCATCATCAAAGTATAGCATGTGAATTTTCCCACTGTGGGACCAATAAAGGAATATCTTATCTTATCTTAAAAAATTAAATAAAAATCATAAAGTGATGCATTGTGTGCATTTTTCTCAGTTTTTTAATGATCAATACTTTGACCCTTTACCCGATAGTGTTAATTGGTTCCAGTGCTTTATGATGGTTATGGGTTAAACAGTTAAACAGTCCTTTATCCCAGTTTACTCAGTCCCAGTGTCCTAACCCTCTGAGGTCATACCTGTCCACAGAGACCAGGATCTGTTGACAGACCTAGTATTTTGGGTCTGTCGGTCTAGAACCACCTCTTCCAGATCCTTATAGGGCTGAAAAGGTTCAAATGCTACTTTAAATACATTCTCCTGGTTATACTCATATATTTAATACTTTATTAATTTCAGTGCAAAACTTTTACTTGTAACAGAATGTTTTTAGTGTGGTATTAGTGCTATTATTTAAGTATCTGAATACTTCCTCCACCACTGCTCAATAAGAACTCGAAGGGGGTTCCTGTGATAGCTGATATGATATCTGCATGCTTCCTCTCCGTAAAGAAGATCTTATCGCCGTTGAAATATGAGGAATCATTTGTCGGGAAGCAGATCACTCCCTCGGTAGTTCCCTCTCATTCTGCATTCAGCAGCACGCTGCTGTCTGCCTTCCAAATGGGAATCTGGTAGAGAAATCCCTTTAAGTCGGAAACCCCTGAGAAGTGATCGCGGGGTGAGGCGGCTCGTTACGACGACCAGCTGCTGTGTCAGACTTCCAAAGTCGAGTCTGAATGTTCAAAAGCCTGTGAGTCATTTTTCTGCCAGAGATAGTAAAGCTTCTGTAAAGCTGTGCTCGCCACGCTAAGCTGCCATGACCATATGTGCAAAACAAGAAAAGACTAAATGTAATGGAGGATGACTTCAGCTGCACCTCAGTCACCTGACAGGATAATAACAAAGTTCAGGAGTCTGCTGTTCCCAGCAGGACAACATCAAGAAAAACATAAAACACCACGGTGGAAATAAAAAGACGAATGAATGATGGACACAGCAGAGCTGATTATAACAAGTAATATGTGAAATTTACACAACAGCCTCAACCCATGTGACCATTAAAGTGTATCAGTCTCAAAGTGAGATTCATCCTAAACAGGCGTTCTCATACGTTACTTTTTTTTTTTTTTTTTTTTTTTTTTTTTTTTTACGATTTTGCAATCAGTGTTTTAATGTCAGAATCCATATATCTGCTTCATCTGAGTCCATGTGGGGGTAGGAGGAAGTTAGTGCTTTTATTGTGGTAGTCATATCCGTTCGGTATCCGTCAACCAGAACAAACCTCAGAAAGTATTAAAGGGTGGAGAGTGGGTGTGGATCCGACCTCCACCCTCCATGTTATATCCAGCCTGGTAAACACTACACATCCAGTAAAGGAGGGAAACACTTTGGAAAAGCAGAGCTAGACATCACGGCTAAAGCTGCACGCTAACTCCGTCACGGACGGGAAACGTCATCGTACGACGGTAACGTGCGGTCCGGCCGGCCGTCGCTCTCGTCTCCGTGGTCCGACGGGCCGACGCTACGACCGTAGAGCTCCATATACTGACATTTATGTTAAATGCATTCAAACGGCCCCGATGGAGCTGACCATGGATGGATAAAGAGAACGGAGCTGACGGAGAGCTAGAGACCACCTTGGAGGAGTTAGAGGAAGTAGACACCTGGGACTACGTCTGCTTTTCAAAATAAGGTGTTAACAAAGGGAACTGGATCTACAGAATCCATCTATGGAAATCAGACTGATGGATTATATTCAGCAGGGTATAAAACATTACATGTCCCTGATAAATTAAAAAGAAAATCCCACTAATCTGTGAGGGAAATGTCTTTATTCTTTGATTTCTGGGTTGCTGGATAAAAGCTGTAATCAATAATTCCTTACAATGATCCTGATAGATTTGACTTCAGGACATCTCTGACTACAGACCTGCTGAAAATCAGACATTTGACTGGATTCAGAGATTTTACAAAGTAAAAGTCTCCAGAAGTGGATGATTTTCATGGTCTAGTCTTAAAAAAAGTTAACTAAAATCACAATAAATCTTAATATACCGCAATACATACTGAATCAGTACCAAAGTGTGGTGAAAGAATAGACAGATAGTATGGTGAAAGAAGAAGGTGGAGAGAGGTTAGGGTTAGGGTTAGGGTAGGTGGGTTAGGGTTAGGGTAGGTGGGTTAGGGTAGGTGGGTTAGGGTTAGGGTAGGTGGGTTAGGGTTAGGGTAGGTGGGTTAGAATTAGGGTAGGTGGGTTAGGGTTAGGGTAGGTGGGTTAGGGTTAGGGTAGGTGGGTTAGAATTAGGGTAGGTGGGTTAGGGTTAGGGTAGGTGGGTTAGGGTAGGTGGGTTAGGGTTAGGGTAGGTGGGTTAGAATTAGGGTAGGTGGGTTAGGGTTAGGGTAGGTGGGTTAGAATTAGGGTAGGTGGGTTAGGGTAGGTGGGTTAGGGTAGGTGGGTTAGAATTAGGGTAGGTGGGTTAGGGTAGGTGGGTTAGGGTAGGTGGGTTAGGGTTAGGGTAGGTGGGTTAGGGTTAGGGTAGGTGGGTTAGGGTTAGGGTAGGTGGGTTAGGGTAGGTGGGTTAGAATTAGGGTAGGTGGGTTAGGGTTAGGGTCAGGGTTAGGGTAGGTGGGTTAAAATTAGGGTAGGTGGGTTAGGGTTAGGGTTAGGGTAGGTGGGTTAGGGTTAGGGATAGGGTAGGTGGGTTAGGGTTAGGGTTAGGTGGGTTAGGGTTAGGGTAGGTGGGTTAGGGTTAGGGTTAGGGTAGGTGAGTTAGGGTTAGGGTTAGGTGGGTTAGGGTTAGGGTAGGTGGGTTAGGGTTAGGGTAGGTGGGTTAGGGTTAGGGTCAGGGTTAGGGTAGGTGGGTTAAAATTAGGGTAGGTGGGTTAGGGTTAGGGTAGGTGGGTTAGGGTTAGGGATAGGGTAGGTGGGTTAGGGTTAGGGTTAGGTGGGTTAGGGTAGGTGGGTTAGGGTTAGGGTAGGTGGGTTAGGGTTAGGGTTAGGTGGGTTAGGGTTAGGGTAGGTGGGTTAGGGTTTAGGGGGTTAGGGTAGGGTAGGGTAGTGGGTTAGGGTTAGGGTTAGGTGGGTTAGGGTTAGGGTAGGTGGGTTAGGGTTAGGGTAGGTGGGTTAGGGTTAGGGTAGGTGGGTTAGGGTTTAGGGTTAGGGTAGGTGGGTTAGGGTTAGGGTAGGTGGGTTAGGGTTAGGGTAGGTGGGTTAGGGTTAGGGTTAGGTGGGTTAGGGTTAGGGTTAGGGTAGGTGGGTTAGGGTTAGGGTTAGGGTTTAGGGTTAGGGTAGGTGGGTTAGGGTTAGGGTTAGGTGGGTTAGGGTTAGGGTAGGTGGGTTAGGGTTAGGGTAGGTGGGTTAAAATTAGGGTAGGTGGGTTAGGGTTAGGGTTAGGGTAGGTGGGTTAGGGTTAGGGTTAGGGTTTAGGGTTAGGGTAGGTGGCTTGTCCCAGGCCCAGCACTCTGTGAACAGGACCTGCTCCCCATGTAGATATGAAGAAGTCATTCTAAGAATACAACTACAGAAACACAACTACGCTTAGTGTCAGATGATTATACTCTAATGAAAACAGTTATTAATATCATATCCCATTTCTGCTTATAGATCCCCTGAAATGTTACACTATTCCCTTAATTAAAAGCACTAATATCACTTAGTCACTGAAATCGTCACTAAAGAGTCGGAATACTTCCTCAGTCACTACTTACAGTACATAACCATTACAAAACCTGTTTAGTGTATAGTATACACAGTATTATAGTAGTATTACTGTTCTGCGTATAAAAGAGAGAAAACATGCATGAAGTATAAAACTAGAAGCTTCCACATGATAGACGTGAGACGTTTCCCTCTAAAACATAAATACAGTTGCAAGAAGAAGCCTGTGAATCTTTGGGATTACTTGTATTTCTGCATAAATTGGTCATAAAATGTTCTGATCTTCATCTAAGTCTCAACAACAGACAAACAGTCTGCTTAAACTAATACTGCACAAAAAATGATATGATTTCATGTTTTTATTGAACACAGCATGTAAACATTCACAGTGCAGGGTAGAAAAAGTATGTGAACCTCTGGATTTAATACCTGGTCGACCCTCCTTTGGCAGCAACAACCTCAACCAGATGTTTCCTGTAGTAGCAGATCAGACCTGCTCAGCGGTCAGGAGGAGTTCTGGACCGAACCTCTTTACAAACCTGGTTCAGTTCAGTGATGTTCTGGATGTCTGGTGTGAATCTCTCTCTGGAGGTCCTGAGGTCAGGACTCGGACTGGGCCGCTCCAGAAGGCCTATTTTCTTCTGTTGGTGATCTACTTCTCTGCTTTGGGTCGTTGTCCTGTTGGATCACCATCCTCTGCTGAGCTTCAGCTGGAGGACAGATGGTCTGAAGTTTTCCTGCTAAATGTCTCCATAAAATAGTGAATTCATGTTTCCGTCGATGGCGGCGATCCGTCCAGGCCCTGAAGCAGCGAAGCAGCCCCGAACCATGACGCCCCTCCACCATATTTCACAGTGGTGATGAGGTTTAGATGTTGGTGTGCTGAGCCTTTTTCCCTCCACATAGCGTTGCGTGGTCCTTCCTAACAGCTCAGTTCTGGTTTCATCTGTCCACAGAGTATTTAGCCAGTAGTGCTGAGGAGCATCCAGCTGCTCTTTGGCAAACTTCAAACCTGCAGCAGTGGTTTTTGGACAGCAGTGTCTTCCTCCGTGGTGTCCTCCCATCAGCTCCATTCTTCTTTAATGTTTCACTGATTGTAGATCAGTCAACTAAAATGTCAGCATGTACCAGAGATCTCTGTTAGTCTTTAGCTGACCCTCTAGGACTCTTCTTCACCTCATTGAGCGTTCGGCGCTGGGCTCTAGCGGCCATCTTTACAGGACGACCACGCCTAGGGAGAGTAGCAGCAGTGCTGAACTGTCTCCATCTGTAGACAGTCTGTCTCACCGTGGACACATGGACATCAAGGCTTTTAGAGAGACTTCTGGAACCCTTTCAGCTTCATATCAGTCAGCAGGTCTTGATCGTAGGTCTGAGAGCTCTTTAGTGCGAGGCATGGTTCCCATCAGGCAATGCTTCTGGAGAACAGCTAACTCCAAACTGCTGTGTTTTTATAGGGCAGGGCAGCTTTAACCAACACCTCCAATCATCACACTGACTGGACTCCAGGTTGGTCATTAGTCTAGGGGTTCACATACTTTTTCTACCCTGCACTGTGAATGTTTACATGTTCAATAAAAACATGAAAACATATCATTTTTTGTGCAGTATCAGTTTAAGCAGACTGTTTGTCTGTTGTTGTGACTTAGATGAAGATCAGAACACATTTTATGACCAATTTTTGCAGAAATCCAAGAAATCCCAAAGATTCACAGACTTTTTTTGCAACTGTACTCAGTGTTTTCAGCTGTGGACGAGGACGAGCTGCAGAGGAAAATAAAACTCTTTTTAACTATTTTTACTATTTCCACTTTACTCCCAGTTGGATTGTTCGGGTTGAATGTGAAGGAAGATGGTGTTCGGCCCTCACAGGACTCTCCTTTTTAATTTACTTTAAATTTATTTCAAAAGGTGATTCAGTAGTAAATTACAGTAGTTACAGTAGTGTAATTTAGTATATATGCAGTGGTAGAGGAAGTATTCACATCCTTTACATACTCATTCCTCAATAAAAGCAAAAATACTTTGTAAGAAGTAAAAGTCAGTAAAAGTATGTAAGTATAATCAGAAAAATTTACTTAAATATTAAAGCTGTGACTGTTCTACTGTTATATATTATATCATTAGATTATTATTACTGCAACGCTCATTTAGAAATATTATCTAATGATTATTTTCATTGTGGATTCATCTGCTGATTATTTTCTCCATTGATCGACTGATTGTTTGGCACAAATAGTGAGAAACGTTTGTCACAATAACTAAGAGCTAGAAATGGGACGGTTCATAAAATTCACGGTTGGGTTCGGTTCACAGTTTGGTGTCACAGTTTTCGGTTCGGTTCCTTTCTGGTCCAGCAGGAGGCCGATTCCCAGCTTCAGTTTCAACATGATTTTCATTAATGTGTCAGAATCAGTCAACAGCTGTTTGTCTCTCAACAGCAGACTAACATCTGGATCAAAACTCTTCTTCATTGTCTCATCTGATGGCTGGACTTCTGATCTAAAAGAAAAGTGACTCTGAGTTATTAACAAGAATTAATAAATAAAAACTAATCATCAGCTAAAAGGTCAGCATCAGGTCAGCAGCACTAGAGCTTTTTAAACTACAGTAACATAAACTAGGCAGCACCATATGAGGACAATCTGCCATGAGCAATAACACTGATCAATACTGAGATGATGAATTGACTTGTGATAAATTAATATTGAAGTGATCATATTAGCTCTACTGATGTCAGCCTGGTTGGTTTAAAGTCAGAACCAGATTATTAATTGAATATTTAAATCCGAGGACACATGTTGTTTCTAGAGCAGCAACAGTAATGTTGACAACAGCAGAGTCTCCATAGAAACTATTAATATCTGACTGGAGACAATCTGACAGATCAATAAAATCAATCAGATTCCTGAGTGAAGTTTAGAAAGACTGAAGAACACAAACATCAGTCAGTATCAGTCCTTCATAACTAATACATAAACTAACTAAACAGTCAGACTACAGAGTCTACTGCCAGCTTTAGTTTACTACTGAGATACATGACAAACGAACCTAAACAGACTACAGAGTCTACTGCCAGCTTTAGTTTACTACTGAGATACATGACAAACTAACTAAACAGTCAGACTACAGAGTCTACTGCCAGCTTTAGTTTACTACTGAGATACATGACAAACTAACTAAACAGTCAGACTACAGAGTCTACTGCCAGCTTTAGTTTACTACTAAGATACATGACAAACTAACCTAAACAGACTACAGAGCCTACTGTCAGCTTTAGTTTACTACTGAGATACATGACAAACTAACCTAAACAGACAGACTACAGAGCCTACTGCCAGCTTTAGTTTACTACTGAGATACATGACAAACTAACCTAACAGTCAGACTACAGAGCCTACTGCCAGCTTTAGTTTACTACTAAGATACATGACAAACTAACCTAAACAGACTACAGAGCCTACTGCCAGCTTTAGTTTACTACTAAGATACATGACAAACTAACCTAACAGTCAGACTACAGAGTCTACTGCCAGCTTTAGTTTACTACTAAGATACATGACAAACTAACCTAACAGTCAGACTACAGAGTCTACTGCCAGCTTTAGTTTACTACTGAGATACATGACAAACTAACTAAACAGTCAGACTACAGAGTCTACTGCCAGCTTTAGTTTACTACTGAGATACATGACAAACTAACTAAACAGTCAGACTACAGAGTCTACTGCCAGCTTTAGTTTACTACTAAGATACATGACAAACTAACCTAAACAGACTACAGAGCCTACTGCCAGCTTTAGTTTACTACTGAGATACATGACAAACTAACCTAACAGTCAGACTACAGAGCCTACTGCCAGCTTTAGTTTACTACTGAGATACATGACAAACTAACCTAAACAGACTACAGAGCCTACTCCAGCTTTAGTTTACTACTAAATACATACAAACTAACCTAAACAGACTACAGAGCCTACTCCAGCTTTAGTTTACTACTAAGATACATGACAAACTAACCTAACAGTCAGACTACAGAGTCTACTGCCAGCTTTAGTTTACTACTAAGATACATGACAAACTAACCTAAACAGTCAGACTACAGAGTCTACTGTCAGCTTTAGTTTACTACTAAGATACATGACAAACTAACCTAAACAGTCAGACTACAGAGCCTACTGTCAGCTTTAGTTTACTACTGAGATACATGACAAACTAACCTAAACAGTCAGACTACAGAGCCTACTGCCAGCTTTAGTTTACTACTAAGATACATGACAAACTAACCTAACAGTCAGACTACAGAGCCTACTGCCATAGATAGACAGATAAATAGACCTATAGATAGATAGATAGATAGATAGATAGACAGACAGACAGTCTGGAGGTGGTGGCAGAGGGGAGGACCAGGAGGAGAACCCCTCCCACCCCCTCTATGACCAACTGGTCCAGATGAGGAGTCCATTCAGCCAGAGACCGATCCCCCCTCGGCCCACTACAAACCGTCTGGGTCGGTCCTTTCTGTTGGTGGCCATCAGGCTCCAGAACCAAGGTCTGAACCAGAACCAAGGTCTGACCCCTATGTGATTTTGATCATCTGCTCCGTATTTATTCCTGGACCAAATGTATATAATTACATGTAATTATATATATATATATATATATATATTGCATATACAATACCCACCACCTGCTGCACTTTACTTATTACTGTTTTACTTATCTTATTTATTTTACTGCCATTTCCTTCATTGCACCTTCTCTTTTACTTTTTACTAGACTGTATTCATCTGTACTGTGTTGATGCTGCTATGACATCCCAATTTCCCTCCGAGGATTAATAAAGGTTCATCTTATCTTATCTTATCTTAAATACGATAATGACATCAGGTCATGCTGACTTCTTGAAAAATAGCTGTAGCGAAACCCAGAAAAATACATGTATACTGTCAGAATATGTGTTTTACATGTAAATGTAACATACATGTATAATGGGGAAAAGGATTGTGGGTTCTGTGAGACAATCAGACAGTTAATCCAGATTATCTGGAGGTGAAACATTGAGTGAACACACCTGAAACAGGTAATAATCCTTATTATTACACAGGAGCAGAGCTGTGAAGTAATGGACCTGTTTTCTGTAGCATTAATGCAATTAGTCTGTATGAGTTAGAAAATAATATAAAAGTAGAAATCTAGGAATCCAGAAACAGCTTTAACAACATGAAGACAATAATAATAATAATACTAATATTACTACTACTACTACTGCTACTACAACTAATAATAATAATAATAATAATAATAGTACTGATGATGCACCATAAATACTCCCACACTGACAGGCGTCATTTTTAAAGCAATGGCGCCTCCTTTTGGATGACTGTCTTCATTACAGTCTTTATTTCTCAGCGGAGAGGATCAGCTTTTCTTTAATAGACTTTAGAGGTCACCACAGGTAATTTTATACAGTGACCAATGAAATGGCTCCTATGGGGACTAACATCATCACACATGGATCCAGGTGGACTCATTGATCCACCAGAGTCTCAGCTTTACACTGAGACCCAGTTTATGGGATTCAACACTGTTTGGGGACCCCGTATGCAGAAATACTCAGATCCACCATTTAGAAGAGGAGACAATAACACAGTTATACTGAGAACACTGGAGGCTCTGAAAGACAGTAGAGTCAGTCTGGATCTGAGTCTCAGAGGATTAACACGATAACAAGAAACACTATCGGTCTGCTTTTGGCCCGTGGCCCTGAGCTTCAGTCTGGGCCATCCTCTGAGCTTCAGTCTGGGCCATCCTCTGAGCTTCAGTCTGGGCGCTCCTCTCAGCTTCAGCCTGGGCCCTCCTCTCAGCTTCAGCCTGGGCCCTCCACTGAGCTTTAGTCTGGACCCTCCTCTCAGCTTCAGTCTGGGCCCTCCTCTCAGCTTCAGTCTGGGCCCTCCTCTCAGCTTCAGTCTGGGCCCTCCTCTCAGCTTCAGTCTGGGCCCTCCTCTCAGCTTCAGTCTGGGCCCTCCTCTCAGCTTCAGCCTGGGCCCTCCTCTCAGCTTCAGTCTGGGCCCTCCACTGAGCTTCAGCCTTGGCCCTCCTCTCAGCTTCAGCCTGGGCCCTCAACTGAGCTTCACCCTGGGCCCTCCTCTCAGCTTCAGCCTGGGCCCTCCACAGAGCTTCAGCCTGGGCCCTCCTCACAGCTTCAGCCTGGGCCCTTCACAGAGCTTCAGCCTGGGCCCTCCTCTCAGCTTCAGCCTGGGCCCTTCACAGAGCTTCAGCCTGGGCCCTCCTCTCAGCTTCAGCCTGGGCCCTCCTCCTTTGGGGGCGGCAGTGGCTCAGTCTGTAGGGAGTTGGCTTGGGAACCGGAGGGTCACCGGTTCAAGTCCCGACATGGACCAAAAACTGAGTGTGAACTGGTAGCTGGAGAGGTGCCAGTTTACCTCTTGGGCACTGCCGAGGTGCCCCTGAGCAAGGCACCAAACCCCCAACTGCTCGGGGCGCTTGTCAGGAGCAGCCCCCTCACTCTGACATCTCTCCATTAATGCATGTATGTGTGTTTCAGGTCTGCATGTACCATGTATGAGTTTAACAGAGTGTAAATTAAATTTCCCCATTGTGGGACTAATAAAGGTAGATCTTCTTCTTCTTCTTCTTCTTCTTCTTCTTCTTCTGGGCCTGGGCCCTCCACTGAGCTTCAGCCTGGGCCCTCCTCTCAGCTTCAGCCTGGGCCCTCCACTGAGCTTCAGCCTGGGCCCTCCTCTCAGCTTCAGTCTGGGCCCTCCACTGAGCTTCAGCCTGGGCCCTCCTCTCAGCTTCAGTCTGGGCCCTCCTCTCAGCTTCGGTCTGGGCCCTCCTCTCAGCTTCAGTCTGGGCCCTCCACTGAGCTTCAGCCTGGGCCCTCCTCTCAGCTTCAGTCTGGGCCCTCCACTGAGCTTCAGCCTGGGCCCTCCTCTCAGCTTCAGCCTGGGCCCTCCTCTCAGCTTCGGTCTGGGCCCTCCTCTCAGCTTCAGTCTGGGCCCTCCACTGAGCTTCAGCCTGGGCCCTCCTCTCAGCTTCAGCCTGGGCCCTCCTCTCAGCTTCAGCCTGGGCCCTCCTGTCAGCTTCGGTCTGGGCCCTCCTCTCAGCTTCAGTCTGGGCCCTCCACTGAGCTTCAGCCTGGGCCCTCCTCTCAGCTTCAGCCTGGGCCCTCCTCTCAGCTTCAGCCTGGGCCCTCCTGTCAGCTTCGGTCTGGGCCCTCCTCTCAGCTTCAGTCTGGGCCCTCCTCTCAGCTTCAGTCTGGGCCCTCCACTGAGCTTCAGCCTGGGCCCTCCTCTCAGCTTCAGCCTGGGCCCTCCTCTCAGCTTCAGCCTGGGCCCTCCTCTCAGCTTCGGTCTGGGCCCTCCTCTCAGCTTCGGTCTGGGCCCTCCTCTCAGCTTCAGCCTGGGCCCTCCTCTCAGCTTCAGCCTGGGCCCTCCTCTCAGCTTCAGCCTGGGCCCTCCTCTCAGCTTCGGTCTGGGCCCTCCTCTCAGCTTCAGCCTGGGCCCTCCTCTCAGCTTCGGTCTGGGCCCTCCTCTCAGCTTCAGCCTGGGCCCTCCTCTCAGCTTCAGTCTGGGCCCTCCACTGAGCTTCAGCCTGGGCCCTCCTCTCAGCTTCAGCCTGGGCCCTCCTCTCAGCTTCAGCCTGGGCCCTCCTGTCAGCTTCAGCCTGGGCCCTCCTCTCAGCTTCAGCCTGGGCCCTCCTCTCAGCTTCAGCCTGGGCCCTCCTCTCAGCTTCAGTCTGGGCCCTCCTCTCAGCTTCAGCCTGGGCCCTCCTCTCAGCTTCAGCCTGGGCCCTCCTCTCAGCTTCAGTCTGGGCCCTCCTCTCAGCTTCAGCCTGGGCCCTCCTCTCAGCTTCGGTCTGGGCCCTCCGCTGAGCGGACCTGAAGCTGCAGTAGCTCGGCGGGGCAGCAGAGGGCAGGCTGAGCTCAGGGTTGAGCAGTTGGACTCAGTGTCTGTTTGAAGCTGCAGTCACAGATTTATGGGATGTTTGTCATCTTTGCCATTTGATGAAATTTTTTTTGTGCCATTTGTATTTGTTTTATTATATTTGATAAGATTTTGTGTTTTTTTATTACTATTGTAGTAGTTTTTAAAATTCATGTATTAATTATTTTTATTATTCAGTTTTTATGGGGCTAAAACTGAACCTTGCTGTCATAAATAAGTGTTTCATTTTTACATTTATTTTTCATTTATTAGGCTTTGATGTTACATTTTTACAGTCATTTGTTTTTGTATTATTTTAGTTTTTATTGTATGTTGTCTTATTTATATTTTTCCTCATTTCAGTTTAATTTAATTTAATTTGTCATTTTTATGGTGTATTGTTTTCATTTGATTTTCTATTCTGTTACATTTTTATTTTTATGAGCATCGCAGTATTATTTTGTACACATGAATTAAGAAGTCTTATTAAAGTGTAATAATGTTATAATTAATGTTATTTACATTATTGTAAATTTCTCCACTGTGGGACAAATAAAGGAATATCTCATCTCATCTTATCTCATTATTATAATAAGATAAATGAACTGTGGGTAGTTGTTGACTGCTGGATGAGAGCTGGTTGGTGTGTGTGGTCATGAATAGAAGACAGACTGTGTGTGTGTGTGTGTGTGTGTGTGTGTGTGTGTGTGTGTGTGTGTGTGTGTGTGTGTGTGTGTGTGTGTGTGTGTGTGTGTGTGTGTGTGTGTGTGTGTGTGTGTGTGTGTGTGTGTGTGTGTGTGCAGTCAGGCCATTATAAAGTGTTCAGGGGGAATAAATGGGATAAATGTGGAGGCTGTGTCGTCTTTGTGGCTGCCGGCTCGTTGTGTGTTTGTTTGCAGAGTTCGACCACCCAGCAAGATCCAACACACACACACACACACACACACACACACACACACACACACACACACACACACACACACACACACACACACACACACGCAAAGTGGAAAGTAAAACTTAACCAAACGTACAAACTATGCTGTAAAAAAATGCCCCTAAAATTAAAACGCTGCATTTCTTGTCTTTCGATGCAGCGATAGGCTAGCAGTTTCCCCCTGCTTCCAGTCTTGATGCTAAGCTACGCTAAAAAAATCCTGGACTCACAGCAACCCTTCTCTCCTAAAAATGAACCAGGCTTATATTCTACCAAATATTGTTTTGTTTCCTAAACATACTGAGAAATCTTTTATATCTGACTCTGAGAAACAACGGCTCCGGTCTAAAGCAGCCAAATGAAGTTCAGCCAGGTCATTTTATTATTGTCCTCTAAAGGCCTTTATTGTATACTGATAAAGTTTTGGTAAGAGCAGCTGGCGCCTTCATAATGAGATGAAGGTTGCAGAAATGATGAACTGTTTGTGTATCAGTGAGTCCATCAGCTGGTGCGTAAACACTTAGTTAATCCTCACAGCAGACACTGATAATCATCTTAAACGTGCTGATTTCTTCAGGTACTTTGGTATGCACATGGCTGCGTGTCTCACTCATTCATTCTTCTCTTGTAAAATCTGATTTGTACACACCTTTTAAATGTAAATGGATGCAGGACACACTAAGGGCATTTACTTATTTATTCATTTTAATAGGAATTTAGAGTTTTTTTAAGAGGGAAAACCTTCACATGGTGGGTATTTTAGTTTGTTTAAATTGGAAAGATTTTATGCCAACAAAATAATGAATATATATATTTGAAAAAAAACATTAGAAGCTTCAATTTAGAAAATAAAAATAAAGTAAAACTGAGTTAACTGAGAGACTCCAGAACAACCCAATATTTCTAAAATCATATGGCCATGACTAACCCTAACCCCATTATAATATGAATATTACTGAATTGCAGAAATATTTGATTGACTTAATCTAATGTTATCTTATTCAAAGTTTTCATTTTATGTATTCACTTTCTATGTAATGTAACTTTTTATAATAATAATAAATATTACTCATAAAAACAAGTCTAAACTACATATGCATGCTAAATTACAGAAATTGTTTATAGACTTAATCTAATTTTATCTCATTAAAGATACATTTCACATTTTATTTATTAGTTCATTCAATTTTGTATATTTCATTTTAGAATAATAATAAATTATGTACATAGCACTATTCTAAACAGATGCTACAACGTGCTTCACAAGAAAAATAAACATACTGTATATATCATATAACACTGGGACCATGGAAGAATGCCATACTACTGCGTAAATAAATATACTGTAAATATGTTTCCCGGTTAGATTATTAGGCCCTTTTTGTGAATTTCTCCACTGTGAGACTAATAAAGGAATATCTTATCTTATCTTATCTTAGCTTATCTTATCTTCTATTACAGTGCTGATGGGTTATCCTGCAGACATACACCTCACATGAATCTCAGTATCATAATAATAAATGATGTAGCTGTAAAGAGCAACCGTGCCAACAGGAAGCGGATCAGTGACTCTAATGAATGGAAATGAGTCTAATCCTCCATCATTAAACCTCCACCTCCTCCCTGAAGCTCCGCCGTCTCTTAACGCACTGATCCCGGGTGGTTTTTTCACACCCTGATCCACTTGACCCTCCGGGACCCGCCTCCGTCCCTTTTAACGGCTCACACACAAACAAACGGGGTCCGTTAAAAGCGACGGAGGACACGCTCTCCTGATGTCTTCCCTCATGTATGTTTCATGCTATTGAATCCTCTCCGGTCGGCCCGCGCTTCTCCGGGCTCCCGCTCCGACTGACGGCATTTATGGACCCGAACCCTCCGCTGTGTGCTCCTCTCTAACGGGCTACAGAGGCTGAATCATCGCGGGACACAAACCTGGAACTTTTTCCTTTAATTTCTCCCTCCTTCCGTCTGTCCTCTCCCCCCTCCGCGTCATGTCTTTTGGCACCAACACAAAAGCGGGCTTCTCCGTGCGGGACATTCTGGATCTTCCGGACCCGACCGGGAGATGCGGCTCCGGGACCGAGGAGACCGAGGAGGACGACACTGAGGAGGCCTCCGCGGAGGTTTCAGGGTCGGAAACCGCGCAGAAGTTGGGATTTAGCGGCCGGAGTTTGTGCGGGCGCGACGGTGGCAGCTGCAGGTGGAGCCGCGGATCCGGTGACCTGCACTTTTCATGTGAGGACACTTGTTTTAAACACACATATTAATAATTTAGCATATTTATATCATATGATTTCAATCTATATGTTCATATCTAACTGAAACTAAACTCCAGAATCTGACACTTCTTTTCGTGCGTAATTACCAAATCTACATTATGGCCTATTCATCTTAAATATCGACATCTAAGCGACTTCAAACAAGTTATTTAGTAAATCCATCTCCAGTTTTACTAATATAATAATGAAATATGACATTTAATCATCATTAAACCCTCTTTTTTTGCCCCACACGGTCGCGCGAAACTGGAGACAGTCTCGTTGTCTTTTACATCGTTCATTGTCAGATTTTACATTATATTGTTATTTTTATCAGTAATTAAATCACTGCCTCGTTATTATTATTATTGTTAAACTCGGGCATATAGTTGAAATTGTTGCTGATCTTGACAGTAGGAGAGAAGCTGTCAAATCACTGAGTTGACTTTAAAAATGGTATTTTTGTGAATGGAGTTCAACAATGGAGTTGGGCTGTTTCCGGAGCAGCAGCAGGAAAATAAATTCAGTATGAAACGGAATAAAACATAAATCTGACTGGGAATGATGTGTCCTCTTAAACAAACATGTAAACGTTAATTGATTTATTAAGTTAATCAGAGGAAAGACTTCAGTCTTTTATTGGTTTAAAGAAATAACTGAGTACTGAGAGTAATCAGATTCCTTGTCATGTCTCCCTGCAGTACACGGTATTTCCTTAGAGTCCCGTACAGAGTCCAAATCTCCCGAGCTCTCCACGGACGAGTCCCCGGACGCGGAGCGGGATCGGGTGGGCGGCGCTGCGCAGAAGAGCCGCGGCAGGAAGCGGCGGGTGCTCTTCTCCAAGGCGCAGACCTTCGAGCTGGAACGCCGCTTCCGGCAGCAGCGCTACCTGTCCGCCCCGGAGCGGGAGCACCTGGCCGGGCTGATCCGCCTCACCCCGAACCAGGTGAAGATCTGGTTCCAGAACCACCGCTACAAGATGAAGCGGGCCGAGCACAGCTTCGAGGCGCTGCAGCTGCTGCCGACGCGCCGGGTCGCCATCCCGCTCCTGGTGCGGGACGGGAAGCCCTGTGACCGAATCACAGCGCAGGACGTGGAGGTGTCGCTCAGGTCCGGGCTGAGCCTGCCTCTGTGCGCCTACTCCCCGCTGCTGCACCCCGCATACGGCCCGGAGCGCCCGGGGCTGCCGCAGCAGCACCCAGGAGTGCAGCAGCTGGCGCACATGTACCACTGGAGCTGGTGAGGTCGAAACTTTTACTGAAGGACACAGTTCCTAAAACACTAACCAGTTCACGTTATCAGCTCGTGTTCGGCCTTAAAATGGTTGTTTAAATTCGCCAAATAATGCTCGTTAAAATGATAAATGACACTATTTGAATAGTGACACAATTCCACCTCTTTTGAATGGAGTTTGGTTGATGTCAGGATTTTAGGTATTTACTGGTGTGATGGAGAATTCCCCTTAAAAGTCACACTTTTCTGTCTCATATGGTTTGGAAAATTGATTCTTCTCTTCATCACAGATTACAAAGGTTTAAAACTAAAGTCCATCTTGATAAATACGAATGAAAAAGTCGAGTCATGAAACCCATTAAACCAAACCTTCTCTTGTTTTTGGGACTTTGTGAGTTTGTTTTCGCTGTTGTTGTTTTCGTTGTGTTTTTTCTGCAGATCTGTCACTTTTATCTGGAGAAATATATCTGTGTTTTATAAATCTATTTATAATGTTGACCGGTGAGTTGTTTTGTAATAAACTGGATATTTATGGTGGTGAATAAAAGTGTTGACTCTGAGGTTGTGGTCGCTCAGACAGGAATATTCATAATATTGCTCTTCACAGAGATATATTTTAAAACCAATAATATGCACACTATTTATTGTATTGTGTATTTCATGCGTATTCAAA
>CAMQGK010000634.1:257500-282500 GCA_947000775.1 Pterois miles | reverse complement strand
TGCATACTACTGCATTAAATCCTGTTGTTCTCTACAGAGGACACCTTCAATGATACCAAATGTAAGGGGGTGGGTCTTTGTTACCTTTAACTTTTTCATCCTGCAAAATGGCCGCCGTCAGTGCAAGCACATTTTATGGGAAAAGGAAAAGTAAGTGCAAGGTATTCCTTTGTGTTTCCAAGAAGGGGAATTGCTTTTTGAAGTATCACGCCAAATAAGCACAAGTCAACACAAAACAAAAGTGATGATGGACAGTTATGTGACTGTTAAACCCTGGCATTTTGTTTGGGACTAACTGTTTGCCATCAAGGTTCAGTTTCACTCATTGCGTTCAGATGTCCACCGTGGACACATGATAGTGTCAAAGCACAACACAGAAAAAACACAAAAGTTATGGACAAATATGTGGAATGTTAAACTCCTCCTTATGTTAACTTTGATAATTTCTCCAGGACAGACTAGTTGCCGTCAAGGTTCCAATTCATATGTATGGTGTTCTGATGTCCACTACAGAGGACACATGATATCTTAAAAATAAAAACTTTTTTTTTCAAAAAAATGCTTTCAGTGTTCTAATTACCCTACAAAGAGATGGGATAAAAAAATAATGATAATGTGACAACTTTTTTTTTCCCTGGTAGTCAGGAGGATATATGATATAGTTATATATTATATTGGTAAGCTATGTTTTTCCACTGCTTGTGTCCATAACAGTGTTGTTTACTTTTTCCTCACCTTCATTGTCCAGCGTTGTCGTCGTTGTTCCAGATGTTCCAGGTGTTCCAGGTGTTCCAGGTGTTCCAGGGCCGGGTCCAGGTATCCAGATTCCAGGTGTCCAGGTGTGTGTGTTCCAGGTGTTATTTCTGTTTCTGTGCACATAAACTGAAAGAGATGCAAAAAGTCAAATTTCTTGTATGTGCACACATTAATAAATAAATCTGATTGTGTTTCAGTGAGTTGAATGAACACAAACCCGTTTAAAGGACCAGTCTGGTGTTTTCAGCTTGTTCATGTTATCATTTCATTCATGTTATGAACAGCAAAACAACAAATCCCATGAAAACAAATATTCTGACAGGTATTGTGTGTCACAGCCTGATGTCTCTTCTTCCATTAAGACGCAGCAACACACGGCCCCTCGTCCTCCGTCCTGCTGACACTAACACTCACTGGGCCACATGGATTCATCCGCTGCTGAAAATAGTCCCCAACAAATGCACCATTTCCTCCTGTATGTTTGGTATAAATCAGAGTTGTTCCGACACCGATACCAGTATCAGAAATACATCTGATCCTGGACAACATTCACCATCAGATACCAGCAAGTACGATGGGATAGCATCAATTATTAAAATGAGCTTGTTTAACCAGAGATCAATACTTCTCCTCTGCTCTAAAACAGTATGAAAGACGAAGGAGAGAAGAAGAAGGAAGAGGAGGAGGAAGAAGAGAAGGAGGAAGAAGAAGAGGAGGAGGAGGAAGAGGAGGAGGAGGAGGAAGAGAAGGAACAGGAGGAAAAAGAGAAGGAGGAGGAGGAAGATGAGAAGGAGGAAGAGGAGGAGGAGGAAGAAGAGAAGAAGGAGGAGGAAGAAGAGAAGAAGGAGGAGGAAGAAGAGAAGAAGGAGGAGGAAGAAGAGAAGGAGGAGGAAGAGAGGGAGGAGGAGGAAGAAGAGAAGGAGGAAAAGAAGGAGGAGGAGGAAGAGAAGGAGGAGGAGGAAGATGAGAAAGAGGAGGAGGAGGAAGAGAAGGAGGAGGAGGAAGAAGAGAAGGAGGAGGAGGAAGACGAGAAAGAGGAGGAGGAGGAAGAGAAGGAGGAGGAGGAAGAAGAGAAGGAGGAGGAGGAAGAGAAGGAGGAGGAGGAAGAAGAGAAGGAGGAGGAGGAAGACGAGAAAGAGGAGGAGGAGGAAGAGAAGGAGGAGGAGGAAGAAGAGAAGGAGGAGGAGGAAGACGAGAAAGAGGAGGAGGAGGAAGAGAAGGAGGAGGAAGAGAGGGAGGAGGAGGAAGAAGAGAAGGAGGAAAAGAAGGAGGAGGAAGAAGAGAAGGAGGAGGAGGAAGACGAGAAAGAGGAGGAGGAGGAAGAGAAGGAGGAGGAGGAAGAAGAGAAGGAGGAGGAGAAGGAGGAAGAGGAAGAACAACTGATTATTGGTTAAACAAGCAGATGTTTTTCCAAGTCACTAAATGATGGTATCAGTATCAGATCAGAGTACTCACCGATACTACACTGTGAGTAGTATCAGACATATTTCAGATGCTAGTATCAGTACACAGATCAGAGTACTTTCTGATACTAAGATTTATAAGATGTTTAAATGCTGCATCACCCTGCAGTCAGCAGGTGGCAGCAACACACACACACACACACGCACACACACACAATAAAAAACGTCTACATCAACCTCAACAGGAACAACAAATAAAAAGTACATTTTAAAAACAAAAATAAAACATAAAAGCACAACAGTGACAGAAATAACAAGATGGGGATTAAAAGACACAGAAAACCTGTATTAACAGTCCAGAACGAGGCAGACACACCTGAAAATAATAAGGCTTTCCTTCAATAAATATAGATATGAATAATATATAGCTTCTTGAAATCATACAATACAGTCAGAATTTACAATGACATGGATTCAAACTGATTATAGAGGAAAATCATGTAAAATAAAATAAATGGAAATACAGTCACAGAGAAATCATTTCAAATATGCAGGAAAAAAAAAACATTTAATTAAAGGACCACTAATATAGTTTTTAACAAATCTATTGCAAATCACGTATAATATTAAATATCTGCTGATTAAATCCTAAAGTGAAGTATGATAGTATTCAACTGATGGCTTCCTTTTATGTTTAAGTACCAAAATATTCTCTATTTTTAAGTATTTTTATGTATT
Organism: Pterois miles; assembly: GCA_947000775.1. Lineage (NCBI taxonomy): Eukaryota > Metazoa > Chordata > Actinopteri > Perciformes > Scorpaenidae > Pterois > Pterois miles. Next base: position 279,603 of record CAMQGK010000634.1, on the reverse strand, counting down.
TAACAAAGACATTCAGTAAACAACAGGAAATGGTGCATTTGTTGGGGATTATTTTCAGAATAAACTACGGTGTGTATTGATGGTGATGAACAACAGTGAGGCTCACTGAGTGATACACACACCATACTACACTATACTATACTATAGTACTACTACAGTAGTACATTCACTGCTGGCTCTTGGTTGAGCAGACAAACACTCACCTGAGGAAGATGATGTGATGATGAAGAGGCGCTGCAGTGGTGAGTTGGGGCAGTTTGACTCGGTGCAGTGTTGGACTTCCCTCCATCTGAAGGCGCTGTCAGGTGGGTACTATGACGTCAGAGTCACCTGACCGGTTTACTGCCTCCTATTGGTCTGGAGTGGAAGTGACCAGGTTCCACACGGCGACTCTGCAGGTGAGCAGAGGAGCATGAAACATGGAGAGAAAGTGAACTCTGGTGAGCCTGAAGACGACCTTACATAGCTTGAATTTGTACTTAAGTACAGTAAATGTATTTATTTACACACACACACACATATATATATATGTATATGTGTGTGTGTGTGTGTGTGAAATAAGTACCTTCTCCACCTCCTTCTCCTCCTCTTCATCACCCTCTTCCTTAATCTCCTCCTCCTCTTCCTCATCCTCAGTCTGAGACAGGAGGAGAAGCCTCCAGCGTGGAAGAAGTACTCCGATCTTTAACGTAAGTAAAACTAGAACTACCACAGTCGAAATACTCAGTTACAAGTAAAAAATTAAAGATTACATTTCACGACTATTTCTGCGTTGAATGTGGATCTTGGAGAAACATAGAAAATGGATCAATAGTTTTTCTCGCTTTCCTCTCAGGACATCTGCCACTCGAATCTTAGAAACACAGAAAACTCTGAAAACTGCCTTTTTACCGCCATTTTGGACTGAAAGTGTTTATTATATTTATACTTTATTCTTCTCTATTCTACTCTACTCTATTCTTATTATTAATATTTTATTCTTCGGCAGAATAGAAGAAGAAGAAGAAGAAGAAGATAGTCCTTTATTAGTCCCACTAGGGGAAATTCAATTTTTTTTTTTTTTTTTTACGGTGATCGAATACAAATGATTTAGTTTCACTTTTCAACAGCTATTTTTCGGACGTTTTACTGCGTCAGGTAAAAGTTCATCTTATCTTATCTTTTCAGTCCAAGATGGCGGAGGCGTCGCTCTGCTGCTGGGCGGGGTGAACATTTGACTTTCACTTCCTGGTGATTTACATTTTTGCCTAAAACACCAACAAATATCTTCTTTGGTTGTTTCAGCTGCTAAAAAAAGAAGAATATTTATAATATTTTCTGTGATGAAAACTGAAAACATTGGATGAGATGAACTTAAAGGTAGAAGACAATATTTATTTTAACTTCTTTTATTTTGAAAGAATTTACAAACAATTTTCTCAAAAAAGGAGGAGAAGTTCCTTAAATGTCACTTAAGTTTGTAGAAATACACTTGAACTTAGATTTAACCATTAAACATGAACTACACATCACTTTTCAACTGATTATTCTCTCACAGATACACAAATATCTCATTATCTCTCACGTTAACACAGTTATCATATTTATTATTATCACATAGTGATAGCTTGAACGTGTTGCATTGTTTGTGGTTTATGAGAACCAAACACTCATTTTAATAAAATAAAAGTCAACAGGAGAATAAAACCATACACCTTGTCTCCAGCATTATATTCTCCTACAGAACCAGGCTGGTGGAGGGAAACATGGAGGACCAGGTTCAGGGAACAGAGACTCAGTCCAGATGGAGGGATGGATAGATAGATTAATATAGTAGTTTCTCATATGTGAGACGTATGCATAATTTATGAAAACTCGCCATAAACGAGTTCCTATCAATATTAAGTTCATCAATAAAAAGTTCATCAATGAAAAAGTATTCTTCAGTATATTATGTATACTGATAATATATATATAAAGTTTAAATACATAAAACAAATAGTGTGTAAACTTTCTACAGAGAACCACCAATCTCCACTTATATACTCTAATAATAATAATAATAAACTTTAACTCTGAACCTTCAGACTCATAAATATTATAGTGACATTGTTGAAACAGCTTTTAATATTAAACAGCTGATTAATTATTATTATATAGTATTATTAATTAACTTATTAACTCTTGACAAGCAGCCATAGACACAGATTGTATTATATATCCTAAGAATTTAAAATACTGCATCAAGTCACCATGGGAACACTCTTTTCCTTTATGGTATTATGCAGCAATGTGAATAAATACACACACACACACACACACACACATATATATGTGTGTGTGTGTGTGTGTGTATTTATTCACATTGCTGCTACTCCTCGGTAATATTATTGAACCTTGAAGTCCCATTGAAGTGTACTATAATTATTATTATCACAAAGTCATTAGACCGGATCCCAGAGACATTAGAGGTGTATAATACTCAACACATAACATCACAGTGGCCATAAAGTAATTTTACAGTAATGCAGACTCCATATATTAAGATATTATAGTCGGCGTTACACTGCTCTCTATATATTAAGACGTTATAGTTAAAAACAGATTTTAGTAGAACTAATCACCTTATTTATTATAAATTACAACAGAGACATGAGACTGCAAATCTATTAGAATTATTATTGATAATAATAACAGCCATAATAATACATTTAATATGTGTTTTATTATTATTATCTATAATAATAAATAACAAAAACAGCTGTAACAGTAAACATTAAGTCCATAAAGCTGCTGCTACTCCCCGGTCCCTCCCGGTCCCTCCCGGTCCCTCCCGGTCCCTCCCGGTCCCTCACCTCTCTCACCGGCCGCAGCAGCAGCTCTGATCTCGGGGTGACGCTCCGCTGAGGTCCGGTCCATCCTGCAGCTGATCGGTTCACCGGAGAGGAGAAAAAAAAAAAAAAGTGGGTTTTTAATCCGGCGGAGGGCTCCTGAAGTGACGCGAGGCAGCAGGTCAGCAGGTGATTGGCTGCTCGGACTGTTTACACCTTTTAAAGGCGCATTATGCAATTATTAATTCAAGAGGAAGCTGCAGGAAAATACCGGCGAACATTTGATATTCTTGAAATTAGGACAAAAAATATTAGTGTAATTAAATTAATAATTAAACTCCTGAAAAATGTTGGAAATGAACTTTGTTGTTTTGGACTCCAGGTTTCTGTATTTTTAATCGATTTTATTAAAATTTTTAAATAATTTATTTGGTTTGTTGCTCAACTAACGTGTCGCCCCTTCCCAGCCATTTCCATAAATCAGTAAATAATAATAATAATAAGAAACAATTTCGAGGTTTAAATGTATCAAAAGTCAAGAATCTCAAAAGTTTGACTTTTTTAAAAGCCAAAATGATAATGTGTTAGAATATTAAAAAGGCTACATATCGAAAAAGAACATATATAATAAATGATCATAAATTAATTAAGTATCTATCTAAAGAAATGTGGCACAAATTAAACAGTAAAATGTATAAATGGGCCTTCGGGATAAATAAATCACACATTATAAAACAATGTGCTTAAAAACAGAAATTCACACTTTAGTGAATTAAAAATGTTTTAAAACATTTTTCTTCACAATCGGTGAACAGAAACTTTCTATTTGCCGACGAGTCTCTAAAACAACTGACAGTGTTTGAAGATCTATTTAAATCAACTCTTAAAATAAAATATGACGTTCAACAGAAGGAAAATCCTCCTCAATTTACAGGAAAAGATGCAAAAAATAAAATTATACGTTGAGCAAAATGAATATCCGAGTTAGAAAATCGAAGTGAAGCTTTCATTCAGATCCACTGCTGCGTAAAGAGGAAACCGGAAACTGAAGTCAGGCAGGTGGAGGTGTTACGGAAGTTACGTCAGGGGGAAAAGTCGCCAAATGAAGTTTGAACTTCAAACAAACTGAGTTTAATAGTAAATAGGCCACTAATTGTTGGAAACAAAACATGTTATAGCTGCTAATATTAATCTAATACCAGCTAGTCTGAGAGCAGCTCAGTGACAAACATCACCGTTATTTATTGATGATATTAAACGGGGAATGAATGTGATCATCTCAGTATCATAAATGAAGCTCGTCTGTGACTTTAAAGCAACTCGTGGCTGATAAAATCTCATAAAGAAGCAAACTGCAGCAGCAGCAGAAAGTCGGCCCGAACCATTTTCTCCACTTACCTCTGGAGTGTCAACTGCCATTGTTGGCTGCTGCGTCCGCGTCGCTCCGCCCCTCCGTGTGTCGGAGTCCGGGTCCGGCGGGATAAGGGCAACTCGTCTCCTCCTGCAGCCGATCAGCTGGACTTCCTCCCAGGGAGACAGAAGCAGCAAGACGCCGGAGGGAGGGAGGGGGACGCAGGCAGAGACCGACACGACCACATCCAGCCAGAGCAAGGGGTGTCCGCCGCACCATGTCCCTCAGCCCAAAGCACTCCACCCCCTTCTCAGTCACCGACATTTTGAGCCCGATGGAGGACAGCTACCGGAGGTTTGGAGGGATGGATCCCGCTGCGGGGAGCCTTGGGTCTCAGTTAGGCGCCTACCGGCAGCCGCAAGTCTCCCAGCCCGGTATGCAGCATCATCAGCACCACCAGGCGCAGCAGCAGCATCAGGCGCCTCATCTCCATCACCACCACCACCACCACCACCATCACCACCTGTCCTCCTCCTCTTCATCCTCATCCTCCTCCTCTTCCTCAGCAGCAGCCGCCGCGCTGGGACCCGCCGGGCCCTATCACCACGTGCCCCACGGGGTGCCACAGTTCTCCGGGGCCGTAGGAGGGTTCTGCAACGGCGGCATCGGGAACATGGGAGACCTGCCGTCCTACCAGGAGACTGTGAGGAGCGGAGGGACGGCAGCGGCGTGGTACAGCAACCCGGAGCCCCGATACCCGACAAGTAAGAGCAGCTTCAATTAAAAGTTTCACTCGAACAAGTTTTAAAACGATTTTTACGCACGACGGAACAACTGCGAAATGTTCCAAAAGATGTGTCTAAAGTGAAAAGAACACATTCAGATTGAAGTGACTTTTTACTTAATATATACTGGCACCTAATTTTATACTATTATGTCCCTCTATTAGGACACCACACAGGCCACCGCACAATTAATTTTGTTAGTGTAATTTAAATCTGTGGATTTAATAACTTAACATGTAATATATGTAAAGTGGCTTTAGATATACATTTATGTAGGTTTGTTATAATCAGGAATCTCATATTTTTGCTTTGATAACAGGATTTAATCCTATATTTAATTATAGGTCTTTATAAATAACGTTTACACGTTTACTTGTTTTCCACTGAACTTTTTGGTCTGTCTAATTTTTAAATTTAATATAGTTTTGTCATTATTTTGTGTGTTTTTAACAACCCTAAATCCATCAAGGCTGATCAATTTAAGGATGTGATTTAATGAGGTTTTCTTGGTTTAATTCAGCAGTGAGTTCCTTTTGTTTTCTATCCAGACGTTGATTATGTCTCCTCTAAGTTTCCAGATTCATGGGCCCCTCCGCCGGGATGAACATGTCCGGGATGGTGGGCAGCTTGGCCGGGATGGACTCCACAGCCAAGTCCATGGTGACGCTGCACGCGGCGCCGCGGAGGAAGCGACGTGTGCTCTTCTCACAGGCGCAGGTGTACGAGCTGGAGCGGCGCTTCAAGCAGCAGAAGTACCTGTCCGCCCCGGAGAGGGAGCACCTGGCCGGACTGATCCACCTCAGCCCCAACCAGGTCAAGATCTGGTTCCAGAACCACCGTTACAAGCTGAAGCGGCAGGCCAAGGACAAGGCTGTGCAGCCGCTGCAGCAGGACGGGAACGGCGGCGGAGGTCTGTGCGCCACGACCCACCGCTCCTCCTCCGCGTCTCCGATCCTCTCCAAGAACGGTAAGGGTTGCCGGACCGACTCCAGCGGCTCCAACCAGATTGGAACCCGACAGAGCAGCTCAGGGGATGTCATGACGGCGACCCCGCAGCAGCAGCAGCAGCAGCAGCAGCAGCAGCAGCAGGTGAACCAGCTATCGTCCACGGAGGAGCTGGACGATTTGTCCCCAAGTCCGCCGATGGGACTGCACGGACAGATCAACATGACGCAGACGGACGCGGCTCTAATCGAGTACACAAACAGCATGATCGGCTCCAATTTACTGTACGGGAGAACTTGGTAAGGATACCGGGAGGAGGACAGACGGGGGCCGGCCTGTGGGGCCTCATTCCCGGGTTGGATTTTTGGGAGAACCGGCTGGAGGACAAAAGCAAGCACCAGCATCCATCATCACCACCACCATCCGTGCGTAAAGTTCTGGTTCCTTTACGCACACAGGGACTCAAAGGACACTCAGTGATTTTGAGCAATAAGGTGCAAAAATAAACTGTATATTAGATCCTTGACTGGTCTGAATGTTCGTATTTTCCTCCTATTATTTGTTCAGTCTTTTTTATGGGACTGCTGCTGCGATTAAATCATCAAACCTGAGCCGAGGATTCAGGACGAGGCACGCGCACCGGGCTTCCCATCCAGTTACACGTCACATTAAATTATTGCAGGTTTCTACATAAAGTTGATACAAGGTGAAGCGATAGAGGCCGGCGGGTCGGAATTAAACCAACTGAGAAATATTTTCATTGGAAGTAAATTAGTAAATATTCTTTTGTCACAGTTTGTTTCCAGTATTGAATAAATAATATTTTCATTTTGAACATTTCGGTGCTTTTTGTGGAGCCTGAAGCGAATAAAATCTTCAATTTTTAAAATGCTATTTTTAAAAAGCGGTGGTTTACTGCCACTGACGCTTAAATACACCAGAATATTCACCCGAAAAATATTAAATACATCTGAAAATATCGCTTTTCATCTTGAAATCTTGATTCTATTAGGAGTTTTATTAAATATAAGTAACTTTTTAAGTGTTTTTTTAAGTTTAATTTAAGCAGTGTGACTCTAAAAATCCTTTATAGACGAGATAATTCAGAATATATTCCCAACATCACGGTTATCCTTTTATTTCACATGTTTTTGTCACTTTTTTAAACACATGAACCATTTTGCAGATATTTGCCTCAAAAATAAACACGGGACACTTTGTCCGTGACACACTTGTATTTTGAAAGTTTTACAGGCTCGTTGTCTTAAAAATCACAAGTTGCACGAAACATTTTTGTAAGTACAATAAAAAGAAAAAAAAACGCATTGAATTGTACAAGATGACAATAAAATCATAAAAAAGATGCCGTTTCTGCCCTAGAAACAGTCCCCGATCACCGAGCTCAGTTCCAGTTGTATCTTCTGGATGGAGGAGGAGGCGGGAAACCGCGACCAGAGGCGAAGCTCTGAAACACACAGAGGAAATACACTTGTACACATCCACACGAGGACACTGCTGTCTACGACAATACACCCGAAATTATTACTATTATTAGTAACAATAATTGAATCAAATCAATTTATCGGTACCAGTCATTTGATCGTTGGTGTTTTTAAAAAACTATTTTCTCTTCCTTCACAAGGATCAAATATTAAAATCATTCATCATCATCATCAGACTTAAAAAAAGTTTTATGTTGAAAAAAAACAAAACACAATAAAAATAAAACAAAAAATACATTAAAACAAATAAAATTAATTAATTAAACAAAACAAAAAAGAAATAATAAAGTAAGTAATTAAACAAATAAATAAAACAAATAATAATAATTATAGGAAATGAAAAACAAAGACCATCTTTGGAGTTTCATTAAAAAAAATCCTTCAGGAATTAAGACTGTTGTCAAATTTAATCTTCATATTTGATCTGAACTTTTTAATTAAAGGGTCAGTTCACACAAATTACAACTTTTAAAAACTTCATTGGAGCAACTGAAGTGCTGAGGAAATAATCGTCATTAACCCATCTGAGCCCAAAGACCACATTTAGCAGGATCAGGACTGGTCTGGACATCTGGTCCCGGCAGACTGAACATCATCTAACTCAGATCACATGAAAAAATGACTCAACGCCGACATTGTGGTTATGAATTGATTTGTTTACTCTGTATATGTGGACATAGAGTATATTTCATATCCAACTACTCGACGGCTCCGGGTAGTTTCTGGGACACAGACGTGTTGGGAGCAGATCTAGATCTACCAGATCTAGGATCTGGCCACGTGGGACGTGGTTCAGCAGATTCTTAGTCGACTAACATTGAAACGATTTGTTGACGAATCGATTAGTTGATTTAATGGACAGAAGTGTGAAACTGAGCTTTTCCACGAACAATCACACAAAAACATCACGTTGAATCTGGTGATTAAAGACATTACTGGACCAAAGAGATCCTAGTGGACTGAGACCATAACGACTAGTGGACCAAAGAGATCCTAGTGGACTGAGACCATAACGACTAGTGGACCAAAGAGATCCTAGTGGACTGAGACCATAACGACTAGCGGACCAAAGACATCCTAGTGGACTGAGACCATAACGACTAGCGGACCAAAGACATCCTAGTGGACTGAGACCATAACGACTAGCGGACCAAAGAGATCCTAGTGGACTGAGACCATAACGACTAGCGGACCAAAGACATCCTAGTGGACTGAGACCATAACGACTAGCGGACCAAAGACATCCTAGTGGACTGAGACCATAACGACTAGCGGACCAAAGACATCCTAGTGGACTGAGACCATAACGACTAGCGGACCAAAGACATCTTAGTGGACTGGTGGACTAAAGAAATCTTAGTGGACTGAGACCATAACGACTAGCGGACCAAAGACATCCTAGTGGACTGAGACCATAACGACTAGCGGACCAAAGACATCCTAGTGGACTGAGACCATAACGACTACTGGACCAAAGAGATCCTAGTGGACTGAGACCATAACGACTAGTGGACCAAAGAGATCCTAGTGGACTGAGACCATAACGACTAGTGGACCAAAGAGAGCCTAGTGGACTGAGACCATAACGACTAGCGGACCAAAGACATCTTAGTGGACTGGTGGACTAAAGAAATCTTAGTGGACTGAGACCATAACGACTAGCGGACCAAAGACATCCTAGTGGACTGAGACCATAACGACTAGCGGACCAAAGACATCCTAGTGGACTGAGACCATAACGACTACTGGACCAAAGAGATCCTAGTGGACTGAGACCATAACGACTAGTGGACCAAAGAGATCCTAGTGGACTGAGACCATAACGACTAGTGGACCAAAGAGAGCCTAGTGGACTGAGACCATAACGACTAGCGGACCAAAGACATCCTAGTGGACTGAGACCATAACGACTAGTGGACCAAAGAAATGTTAGTGGACTGGTGGACCAAAGAAATCTTAGTGGACTGGTGGACCAAAGAAATCTTAGTGGACTGGTGGACTAAAGAAATCTTAGTGGACTGGTGGACTACAGAAACCAAAAGTCACACTAACCAATGATGCGACGGCGTTCAGCTCATTTGAAAACCAGTGAACTGGGAGGACCGGTTCATCGGCCAATCAGATCATTTCATGAAACGGGAACTGTATTTAAAAGGCTCACCTGATGCTGTTGTCCCCGGTTGTCCCGGCGATCGTCTCTGCGATCTCGCCAGTCGTCTCGGCGGTTATCGTAGCGCTGCTGGTAGCCGGCCGGCTGGCGGCTCAGGTTCTGCTGGTACGCCGACTGCTGCGACTGTGTGGCCCGGTCCCAACCGGGACCGCCTCTGCCTCCATACTGCTGCTGCCTGAGGGTTCGGACAGGGCAGACTGTCTGAGAGCGGCCTCGTATCAATACACCGTCCTTGGGTGTCTGTTATTATTATTATTATTGATGATGTAAGAGTCACAAAACGTAATGTGAGCTTTGTTCACGATGTCAGCATGAAGTCAGTTCATACATCCATGTTATCGTGAATAGCGGCGAGCACTGCACAGGGACGTTGGGGTGGACGAAACAAACGGGACTTTCTCCCCGGAGACCGACGTCCATGTCCCTGAGAAACCACGTCAACGCTGATTTTAAGTTACAGCACTCACAGAAACCCTAACCGCCATGTTTTCCTAAACCTAACTCAGTAGCTTGGCTGCCTAAACCTAAACAAGCTGATCTTCTGGTAAACCTAACTAAGCAGTTTTATTTTGAAAAGGCCGGCGTGGAAGCTGCCAGGTGGTCTCGGTGTCTGCTGATCCACACGTTGGCCAACTTATTAGCAGTATTTGATGATCGATTAATCACTTCTTTATCATATATTTTAGCCCTTTTCTGTTTCTTATTTGATCATTAAGTGAGTCTGGAGTCTGGCTGGTTGGTCAGCTGGTGGTTGAACAAAGTGACATCTGATGGTTTTAGTTTGAACTGTGTACAACATTTCTCTCTCTTTTATAACATTTCATCTTGTGCTACAATGATTAATTGATTGTCAACTATTAAATTAATTGGCAAATCATCTCAATCAATTAATTAGTTTGAGTAATATTTTAGGGAAAAAAGTCTAAATTGTCTGATTTCAGCTCCTTAACTGTGAATATTTTCTGGTGTCTTTCCTTTATGAAAGGAAACTGAATATCGTCGTGTTGGACTTTAGGAAACACTGATAAACATTTTCCCCCATTTTATAAAACAAACAACTAATTGATTCATCAAGAAAACAATCAGCAGATTAATCAACAATGAAAATAATATTTAATTTCAGCACTAGTGCTGACAAAGAAAGGAGACAGCTGCAACATTTAACTGACTAGTTGTCAACAATTAAATTAATTAAATTACATCTATTTTGGTAATCGATTAATCGGTTTGATGAAATTTTGAAGAGAAAAAAAGCTAATTTCTGATACCAGCTTCTTAAAACGTGAATATTTTCTGGTTTCTCTCCTTCTCTGTGATTAATCCAGAATCTAATCAACAGATTAATCAATGGTTTCCTCCACAGACTCATTAATAAAAACAATAATCATGAGTGAAAAGAACCCAAATAAACAAACAAAATACAGTTTAAACTAGAAAAGTTTGGATTTAGATCAGAAAAGGTTTGAAATATAAAGAAGATCAGACATTACGGCTGCATTAAATGATCACTTCTATTGTCGATTATTTCCTCCATTAATCGATCAGTTTGGTTTATAAAATGATGAAAATATAGATCAGAGTTTCCTAAAGCCCAAGACGACGTCCTCAAATGTTTATTCAGTTCACAGTCATAGAGGAAAGAAACCAGAAAATATTCACATTTAACAAACTGCAATTAGAAAATTTAGACATATTTTTATTTTAAAAAATTGCTCAAACTGACTGATCATGAAAAAAGTTGCTGATTAATTTAACAGTTGACAACTAATCAATTAATCATTGCAGCTCTATGAGACATTCAAAGCCACCTTTTCCTACGTGATTCTTCTTATTTGTCCTATTTTTTCCAAATAACTGATTTTAACCCATAAGATGCATCCAGAGATGAACAAGGCTGAAACGCTCCGATCGGAAGCAGCCAGTCGGCCTTTGACTCCGACTTTGTCGGCCGGCATTTACCGAGGGATCGCCTCTCAAAGAGATAAAATGGCCTCTCTGCTCCGCTGACTTAGCAAAGACGCTCATGAAAGAGCTGAGTATGAAATGAACCATATTCACATATGGCTCGGATCGCCCTCATCCCCGAGACGAGGCGTCCGTGGGACTGAGCGTAGAGTCTGCACGCCACGGCCCTCCACAGCGGCCCTCCACCACGGCTGCCGGACAATGAGTCCATGCAACAGTGATATTAAAAGTGTCTCAGAGAGGGAAGGAACTGAGAGCAGCCCCATCCCTCATTACTGAACCATGTCACACTCTGGCCGGCACCGGACTTAACCGGTAATCCCCTCTCCCCCAAGTTCCTGCAGCTTTTCATTTGGTCCGGTCCTGAGTAGTTAAAGAAACTGTTTTCAGTCGCAGCTAATAACTACTGACCCGAGGTGACACCGAGCCACAATGGGCCTGAAAAGTTGAACTAGAGAACCTGATTAGGACTTCTGAGAGGGGCTGGAGCCAGAATCAATAGCTGGACTATGCGGCGGCGGCGCAGGGGAACGATGCAGCCTCCAACAGCATTAGTGATGCCTCATTAAGCTGCACAAACCTCCTCGAGAGAAATTTGTTTTGGAGCGACGGGGAGAAATCTTAATTCAGCAGCAGCAGTGACGGAGGAGGAAGGCCGGCATCAAGCACAGACCGGGGCCTTGACACGTTTAACGCACGTCAATTACTGAGGGAAGTTTGAACAAAAAGGATGTGGACATTTACTGCAAAATAACATTTAGAGACACAAAATCAAACCAACTTTCTACGGAGCGGTCGATACATCCTTGGCTGATAATGCAACAGAGGCTAAATCCCATTTTAGAGTTAAAGAATGAAAACTAATGTCTTTCTTTCATAATTTTTCAATCAGGAAGAACTGAAGCAAAGACGTAAATGCCTGCACGCTCACCACGAACTTCCAGCGACAGCCTGAAAACAGAGATTTTAGAAAAGGCAGCCAAACGGGCCGACTCACCTCGGATACTGGGGCTGCTGGTGGAAGGAGGGAGGCGCTCCCAGCAAACTGCTCTGCCGGGAATCTGCAGAACAAAAGAGGACACGGTCACAAGAGGTTCTGCTGAGCCCAGTCTGAAGGTCTGGAAGAAGCTGAGAGGAAACGGACTGAGGGCAGACGACAAGTCGTCCTGTTACGACGAGTCGTCCTGGTACGACAAGTCGTCCTGGTACGACGAGTCGTCCTGGTACGACAGTATGAAACCAGCAACACGGAGCAGGCTGCTGACTTCAGACTGTCAACGGGATGATGCTCCAGTCTACTACTACTACTACTACTACTACGACTGCTGCTGCTACTACTACTACTACTACATCCTGGACTCATCTGAAACTAGAGAACCTGATGGATCCATCAGTACCAACCAGGTCAGACTACTACTACTACTACTACAACATCCTGGACTCATCTGAAACTAGAGAACCTGATGGATCCATCAGTACCAACCAGGTCAGACTACTACTACTACTACTACTACTACTACTTCTACTACATCCTGGACTCATCTGAAACTAGAGAACCTGATGGATCCATCAGTACCAACCAGGTCAGACTACTACTACTACTACTACTACTACTACTACTACTACTACTACATCCTGGACTCATCTGAAACTAGAGAACCTGATGGATCCATCAGTACCAACCAGGTCAGACTACTACTACTTCTACTACATACTGGTCTCATCTGAAACTAGAGAACCTGATGGATCCATCGGTACCAACCAGGTCAGACTACTACTACTACTACTACTACTACTACTACTACTACTACGACTGCTGCTGCTGCTACTACTACATCCTGGACTCATCTGAAACTAGAGAACCTGATGGATCCATCAGTACCAACCAGGTCAGACCACTACTACTACTACTACTTCTACTACATACTGGTCTCATCTGAAACTAGAGAACCTGATGGATCCATCAGTACCAACCAGGTCAGACTACTACTACTACTACTACATACTGGTCTCATCTGAAACTAGAGAACCTGATGGATCCATCGGTACCAACCAGGTCAGACTACTACTACTACTACTACATACTGGTCTCATCTGAAACTAGAGAACCTGATGGATCCATCAGTACCAACCAGGTCAGACTACTACTACTACTACTACTACATACTGGTCTCATCTGAAACTAGAGAACCTGATGGATCCATCGGTACCAACCAGGTCAGACTACTGCTACTACTACTACTACTACATACTGGTCTCATCTGAAACTAGAGAACCTGATGGATCCATCAGTACCAACCAGGTCAGACCACTACTACTACTACTACTACTACTACTACTACTACTACTACTACATACTGGTCTCATCTGAAACTAGAGAACCTGATGGATCCATCAGTACCAACCAGGTCAGACTACTACTACTACTACTACTACTACATACTGGTCTCATCTGAAACTAGAGAACCTGATGGATCCATCGGTACCAACCAGGTCAGACTACTGCTACTACTACTACTACTACTACTAATACATCCTGGTCTCATCTGAAACTAGAGAACCTGATGGATCCATCAGTACCAACCAGGTCAGACTAGCTGGTAGTGAAGGAGGTTAAATGAGGCTCCAGACTTGACCTCTGACCTCCAGATGTGTGGATGTAAATGGGTTCTCTGGGTCCCAACCAGTCTCCCCTTTACAGACATGCCCACTTTCTGATAGTCCCAGTCAGTCTGGATCAAGTCCTAGTCAAGTCAGCACTCTGACACACTGACAGCTGTTGTTGCCTGTTGGGCTGCAGTTTGCCATGTTCTGATTGGAGCAGATTGTTGATGCTAAAGTCTTGTTATAGATTTTCTATAATGATTATGTGCATATTGCATCAAGGAAGTGTATTTGTCCACTCCATGCTGATAAGAGGATTAAATACTTGACAAAGCTCCCTTTAAGGTACAATTTAATCCCGATTAAATATTTTAATTGACAGCCCAGGATCATTAAAAAAGGAGAAAAGCTCCACATTCATATGATCCGAGTTGACTTTTCAGTTAAATTGTGATGAAACCTGAGAAAAATCCTCCAGTTTCATTGTTTAGAAGCCAAAATTTGAACATGGATCCTAATTAAACCAATTGAAGTTACCCTTGAAGATTGAAAAAATACCAGCTATTTCATTTCGGTCATGTATTCAGAAGGAACCAGTTGTCATGATAAAATGAAGCTCTTTCATACGTCGGACTGCGGCGGCGGGTGGAGGGGGAGCTGAGGGAGAGCAGGAGCGCCACATTTGCATTTTTTGTTCAGAAAATGAAATAAGCATTCAGCCGGCAGCATTGTGGACACCTCAAGTACCCTGCTTCCATCGCTGCAAGCTCTTCACAAAGACACACTTAAAAAAAAAAAAGAGCTCACGGCTTCTTCCAGATTCACCGTTGCCAAGGCGATGACCAGCTGCGAGCCGCCGACTCGCCTGTTTACAGGGCAGGCCGGCGGAGTGGCTCAGCTCGGGTGGGTGAAGGGTGCCGTGAAAAGCACCCGGACGCTCGGCTTCACTAACGAGGGGAGTTCACAGACGTCGACGCAGATATGAGCAGGAATACTGGCATCACAACAATCTTACAACTAATTATTATCATTATCGATTAATCTGTTTACAGCTGAAACAATTACAGTAATCCATTACTTGTTCGCAGAAAAGATGTTTTATAGGCAAATATTCTGTTTACAAATGTGAACAAACGCTGGTTCTTCTGTCGTCAGGTTTCCATTCAAATCTAATTTTAAATTGATTTTCTTTTCATGTTAAAATGACTTTACAGATTATTCAATAGTTAGAGGCTGTTTGGATGTTTCTCTGTGGACTTATCCACAGTCAGAGTTAGGGCTGCACAATTAATCAAGTATTAATCAC
Organism: Pterois miles; assembly: GCA_947000775.1. Taxonomy (NCBI): domain Eukaryota; kingdom Metazoa; phylum Chordata; class Actinopteri; order Perciformes; family Scorpaenidae; genus Pterois; species Pterois miles. The sequence continues at coordinate 264,165 of CAMQGK010000634.1, read as the reverse complement.
AACTATGATTTTGGTTTCCACAATTAAATGACCACGATCCACTGGGTTAGGGTTAGAGACGCTCCGGTCATAGAAACTCTGCTGCACATCGAATCAAGCGCTTCCTAAACTAACAGCCAGCGACTGACATCTTCTGGCTTCACATTCAGGGAGCTGTCAGCGGCAGTTGGCAAAAAACTCTCCTGAATTTTGTGGCTGCAGTCCAGAGTAGAGGACTAATATCTTTCTTTCTTAATATACCGTATTTTACCTGTCAAAATGAAAATGCACTGCATCCAGGTTATTTTAATTCTAAGTTTGATGCAAAAATGTGTATATTAGTATGAAAACAGTGCTGTGTTTCATCAAATGTTCAAATCAAAGTGGAATAAAGTATTTTGTCCCTGACATCTATGAATCATGATAAATAATCTGGATGTGAAATGATCATGATAATCATCTTAGCCATAACCATGCAGTCAGAGTCAGTGTATTACTACAGTAGATGGAGTTTTACTGTGGAGTATCAGCACAGGAGCAAAGACATCTACTACTGTACAGTAATACGGACAGATGCAGCAGCTAAATGTGTCTTAGACTCCTAAAAAAGTCGTTCTTGTGAGTTGAAATTTTACAACTTCAGTGATAAATCCTCAAGTCTCAGTGTGCTGAAATCCTGTCAGCGTAGACGTCCTCCTGTCCTCACCGTCGTCCTGACGCTGTTCAGCCAGAAATAAGTCAGTGTTGTCTGTGGTCACCCAGAGCTACGAAAGTCCATCAGATCTGTCCAGAGACCAGAACCACCGACCGTCTACGGTAGAAACTACAACGTCTACAGGACTTGATGTTGAGTGTTGATGCAGCAGCTGCAGAGCCTGGTTCTGATCCAACCAGACTCCATTCAGAAAAGAAGCATTTTAACAGCTGTCTGCTTGTCGTCACGGTAACAGACCTGACAGAGCATCAGTTCAGACTGTTTACTGATCAGCATCATGATGGAGTTATTTCAGCATCATTCTGATCTGGTTATTGATCTTAAATCACAGCTCAGGCTGTTCATCCTGGGTTCATACCTCAGTAGTGAGCCAGATTAATCCAGCCGACGTGACGTGCTGTAGCAGCAGTAGTAGTAAGATAAGATAAGACAAGATGAACCTTTATTAATCCCCGGAGGGAAATTCGGGATCAGTAGTGGATATTTGAGCCATGGCTCCTCCTCTTGAGAACGAACACTGTGATCCAGCAGTCAAACTCGGTATGAACACATTAGTATTGTTTTTCTGTTACTGTCCAGCTCTTGTCGACATTCTGCACGTTCAAAATCAACTTTTTAAAATGTAAAGCAGCCGATTTGACATTTTGATGTAAAAATCTGTAAATTCTCCTTTAAATTAGTTTGCTGCTAAAACAACAAGTTTCCAACATAATGCACTTCTTTGGACATAAAAACATGTAGAAGATGTAGAAGCATTGTGAAACTTCTCTCGAGATGATCTTAGATTAGATTAAAACACCGACATGAAAATCTGGAAGCAATTACTAAAAAAAAAAAAAAAATCTGTTTTATGATTTAAAAAGAAGCCAATCAGGAAATAGTCCACCAGTTCTCTGGTGCATAAAGTAGTAAAAGGCACAATTATCAGCAAGCAGGCCGACTGCTGTCAGCACATTATCATTTTGTTTTTGTCATTCAGTTTTCATGTTTGATTATCTCCTCCACCAACAAACTTTAAGTGGACCACCCAGTTAGGCTCTGGTCTTGTTTTCCTCATCGCCAGCGATGACTCAAAAGAGAGACTTACAAGTGGACACCTGTCAATCTCCTTAATTAACAATGATCTGAAAGTGTATAGACCTCCAGTCTGCGCTGGACAAAAGCCAACAAAGGATTACGCTTTAAATCCTTAAAACGCGCTGCGTCCACTGTATTAATTCAGGGATTACAACCGCTCTAAACAACTAAACGTCTCCCTCCGCCTCTTTTCAATTAGTTCAGCGACTGTTTGACTCAGCTCCCGTCCAGACGAAGCAGGACAGTAACTTCTCTGCAAACAGACAGACTGAAAACTAAATCTACTGCTGCAGCTCCATAAACCCAGAAAGCACTAATGAAAGACAGCTGAGGGCACCGTGGTTAAAACCAGAAGACTTTCACAGAGAATCATTCGGGCTGTACGATACCTGACTTCTAGTGCATATACAAAATAAGTCAAATTTTTAAAAGGCATCAGTATTTAATTACATAAAACACAAGCAGCTACACATGAACTCTTGTCTAAAATCAGCAAAATTTGGGTTTAACTCAGAAACTGTCCCATCAAAGAAAAAGCAAAAACACCTGAGAAGGTATTAAATAATTGGGCTCATGTTTTCCTTTATTCACATAGTATTGAGGTATGATGCCCTATAAATCATAAATTTGATGTGCAAATCATTTACCGCTGTTACTCACAATTTATAGCCAACAGCACTATTCATATGTGAAAACCTCAAACTAGACAAAATCTATCTGAGGGGTTGGAGTCGCCATTATTTTCAGGTAATTCATATATTATCTTTATTAGAAATTATTTAATTTTTAATGCAATTAATGTTTTGGTATTTTTTATATTTTGTTAATTCAGATGTTGGTAGTTTTATAACATCACACAAAGGCCTATAAATCATCAAGAATACAAAAACATTTTATGTGCAAACCAATTAATGTTGATTTAAATCAAGAAAACTAGAGTGATGTGAAAACAAAAGATCTATTTGGGCAGTGGGACTCACCATTATTATTTTTTTCCTAATTATTTTCATTCATTTATTTATTAATGAATTAATTTATTAGCATTATTCATAATACTTGCATTTTTAAAATTTATTTATTTCAATTCATGTTTTGTTTTGAATTTCTGTTACTGATTTTCAATGCATATCTTTAAAATCAATAAAATTTGTCCCCATACAGGCTATAACAGGGGCCACCGACTTGAGAAAACATATCAGAGAAGGGACAAACCCTTGGTTGGATAATACGCTGCAGGTTTGGTTTGAATTTATTACGAAATGTGAAATGAAAACACAAAGTAGATATGGAGATGGATAGGGTATGATTCTGAATTCATACCAAATAGATCAGATAAAAGTTTTAAAAATGGGAAAGGGGACCCACAATATTCTGGGAGCTCTTAAAAAAGGAGATCAGAAGACCAATATAATCTAACGAATCTGGATCAATACAGGTACATGCAATTAAGACATTACCTCACGCAAACAACAAGGAGGATTATTGATGAGGAGGTTAGAAATCATTAGACTTTTCACTTCGGCATATGAATCAAAACTGGGAAAAGCTAATGTCAAAATTCTACAAAGTGGACTTAAAGGGAAACGACAGCGTATATAAAGAAGAGGTGGGAGAGGGAGGCAGATATTATCCTATCAGTAGATGAATGAAGGTAAATGAACAGCAGAGAACAACCTGATCATGGAGAGAACATGGCTGGAAGAACATCACACGGTTCTTTAGAGCACCGTCAGCGTACTGCGACACACGGTGTTGGAGGCTATGTGGAGCTGATGGAGCTGATCATTTCCACCTGTTCTGGGGCTGCCGCCTTTTCGGCAGCTATTGGCAGCAGCTTAGGAAGCGTACGGATAAAGTGCTGAAGGTAGACCATCCATATATACATGCATTTGAGGTATTATACCTGGGGAAACATAAATAAATCTTACAAGATGTGGGGACAAACATATTTATAGAATAATGCTAATTGCAAGTAAAAAGGCAGGTGAGGTTCGTAAGGTCGAGGGTTGGGTCGAGGTAATACATAATATATATGATGGAAAAACTAACTTTTTCAATGAGACTGGAGATGGAGAGATTTAAAAGATGTTGGGAAAACTGGATAAAGTACATAAAACTAATTAGGTCTGATTTTATCTGAGGTAGATATCGTGGATAAAAACCTGGGACGTTAGGTTCCCTTTTCTTACTTCTTTGTATTTTTATTTATTTTGGTTTTATTTTTTGATTTAATTCATTATTTTATTTTATTCACACTTTATTTTCCTTTAATGTAATGCAATGCTTCTTTTTAATTATATCCTTGGAGTTGATATATAATAATTATGACAAATCCTCAAAAATGTTCTCACCTCCTACAGTAAAATTTTCTGTTCAGGTCTCTGAAGCACCGTTTTGAAGCTGCAGACTTTAAATCAATGTGGGAGTATTAACCAGTACTACAAGCAAACAAATCAAACTAATTGTGAGGCTTCAGTAGATTAACGTTGTGAGAGGAGATGACAGAAATGTCCTAGATTGTTCAGAAGTTTGAACATTTTGTGAGGCAGAATAAAGTTTTGTGAGCACCCAGATGCCGTCAGCAGCGGGGCCTCGCTACCTGGTGGCTCCTCGTTAGTGAAGCTGGACTAGCAGCTATTATGTGCAGTTGTTATTCTGAAGTGGCTGCAGAGTTTGAGGCTTATCAGCCTCTATGGCAGTTGGATGAATCTGTTGCTTTGCTGCCCTGGTTAAAATCTGGTGTCAGTGTGTGTCAAAGACAATAATGGCCACCAGCAGAGACTCCCGGCCGGTTATTAAACACCAGCTGGTCCGGCCGTGGCGCACAAAGCCTCGCAGCATGTTTCAGAGGCAGCGTGTTGACACATCACGGCAGGAGGTAGCTGCACCGCCAAAGAGGGAAGTTAACTTTGGTTTCAACCCTCTTCAGAGCACATCACACACCCAATCAAATGGGATCCTCCCGGATGCTTTTATCAGGGGGGCCACTGTGTCCAGCAGAGCCACTCCACAGTCTCATTACCAGCCCGGGTCTCCCACAATGCTAATCAGCAACTAACCCCCCCCTCAAAAAAAAAAAAAAAAAAAAACACAAAAGCCCAGAGCAGCAAAGCCTGCAGTGATTACTGGTCCTGAGAAAGTGTTATCTGGCTGGACAAAAGCAAAGCTCCGGCCTCCTGCTGCAGAATAAGGCCTACTTCTCTGGATAAGCACATTCCTCGGGATGCCAATATTATAGGTGGATAAGTCCAGATTGTACCGTCAGTGTGGAGCTAACATCAGGAAACACCCATAGTTATTTGTGTTATCAGAAAAACTTGAATAACTCCAAGTGCTGATAGTCAAAAATCTTATTTTAGACCAAAACGGAGGCTACAGCCACAGTAATAAGTTACTCCTTTTAATATGAAAACGATCTCTGTCCTGACAAGCATCTTAGGGTTGTTGAGGAATTAATGTTACCACTGTCTGAAAACACTTATCACGTACATTCAGGTACTGTACACTGGCCATGTGCTCAAGAAGCCAATAAATAGGCCTGGGACGATTCACCATCTCCGTATTCGATACATACGATTATGTTAACGTTTTTTTACCACTACATATGGGGAAAGAGATGAAGCTGATCCTGCTGTAAAATCTCTGAATGAATCCAGTAACATGTCTGATTTTCAGCAGGTCTGCAGTCAGAGACATCCTGAAGTCAAGTCTATCAGGATCATTGTCAGGAACTATTGATCACAGTTTTTATCCATCAACCCAGAAATCAAAGAATAAAGACGTTTCCCTCACAGATTGGTGGGATTTTCTTTTTAATTTATCAGGGTCATGTAATGTTTTATACTTCTGATGAATATAATCCATCAGTCTGATTTTGATAGATGGATTCTGTAGATCCAGTTCCCTTTGTTAACACCTTATTTTGAAAAGCGGCCGTAGTCCCAGGTGTCTACTTCCTCTAACTCCTCCAAGGTGGTCTCTAGCTCTCCGTCAGCTCCGTCCTCTTTATCCATCCATGGTCAGCTCCATCGGGGCCGTCTGAATGCATTTAACATAAATGTCAGTATATGGAGCTCTACGGTCGTAGCGTCGGCCCGTCGGACCACGGAGACGAGAGCGACGGCCGGCCGGACCGCACGTTACCGCCGTACGATGACATTTCCCGTCCGTGACGGAGTTAGCGTGCAGCTTTAGCCGTGATGTCTAGCTCTGCTTTTCCAAAGTGTTTCCCTCCTTTACTGGATGTGTAGTGTTTACCAGGCTGGATTTAACATGGAGGGTGGAGGTCGGATCCACATCTACCTGCAACCTCAGAGTCGATAAATTTTAAGTTATTGTTGTGTCCTTGAAGATCTTTTAGATTAGATTTAACGTAGAGTGGGAACTAAGCATGAACACAGCATTTCAAAACAAAAGCGTGGATGAAGCCTGACCATGTGTTGGTCATCACTTGAGGAAAAAAAAAAAAAAAAAATCAAAGATTTATAACTTAAAATGGACAAAAATCAGCAGAAATCAATCAGTGCTGCCTTCAACAGCAGCCTTTAAGTTCCAGGTGCTTAATATAATTAACCTGACATAAAAATCACCAGAATCTGAACGGACGAAAGTAATGATTTCCCCAACGATGATAGAAAAATAGAGAGCTTAAAAGAGAGTACCCTGGACATCTAATTGGCAAGTTTAATATGAAGAACAAGCGGCAGAGGTCAGGGGAGGTGCTGCAGCAAACCGGAGGAGCCAGAAACCCCCATTTGCATCAAGTGCCACCAGAATAGCTGCGACTCCCCCGCACGCCATCAGTGGCCAGATGAGATTATTCATCTACTTGCAAATTGGCACATCAAAGTCAAACTGGAGAAGAGCCGTGGAGCGCGGCCGGGGCCCGAGGAGG
>CAMQGK010000634.1:230000-252500 GCA_947000775.1 Pterois miles | reverse complement strand
ATTTATTTGTGTGTGGAGTTTGCATGTTCTCCCTGTGTAAGTGTGGGTTTTCTCCAGGTGCTCCGGCTTCCTCCCACAGTCCAAAGACATGCTGTTTAGGTTAATTGATGACTCTAAATGTCCCGTAGGTTTGAATGTGAGCGTGAATGGTTGTCTGTCTCTATGTTGTCTGTCTCTATGTGCCCTGTGATGGACTGGAGACCTGTCCAGGGTGAACCCGCCTTCATCTAATGCCAGCTGGGATCGACTCCAGCCCCCTGAGACCCCTAACGGGATAAGCGGTTGATGATGGATGGATGGACAAACTTGTATTTTAAATGAAATTTCTGGTAAATGCAGAAATGGTCAGATCAGATCAGATGGTGACAAGTTGAAATGGTTGTTTAATTTTAATGCTTACAAGTCGGCTACTTATGTTTCTCAAACTTGGAAAAAAAATGAGGACGGTTTATTTGTCCGGGTTTATTTGTAATTCATGCTGCTATTCTGGTTTCTGCCGTTGTTTAATTTTTTTTTTCTAAATAATGCTGTCTTGTAAGCCTATTATTTATACATGACAATAATAAATGAAATCAAATCATATTGGTGCATGAATCATGAACACAGCCCTGCAGACTTATACGACTTGACATAAGAAGGCCGGTGGTTTGATTCCCAGCTCCACATGTCGTAGTGTTCTTGGGAACAACACTGAATGCTAAACGGCTCCTGATGTCAGACCAGCAGCACATACTGTAAAAACACAGTATCAACAAATATATACAAAAATATAATCTGCAAAAGTCATGTAGTGACCTGTGTTTCTGTAGCTGTATTCAGACATGAACCTCCATCACCAGTCAAAGATTTGAAATCAAAGCAACAACAAAAAGAAGATTTTCATCTCCAGGTTTTCCTGTTCACCATCCTCTGAGCACCTGCCTGTTTGACCCATCAAACCACATAACTGCCTGAATCAACCACTTCGTTTAGCAGAAAAAGAAAAAACTGGAACACATTCTGTTTCTTCAAATCCGTGCATAATTAATTCCCAAACCCGCCACAGTCGGACCGAGCCAGATGTTCAATTATTCACATTTCCTTAATGATAATATCAATGTGTGGAGGAGAGAGCTTAGATCATAATCAAGGATGGCTGGTTAATGGGGAGCGTTAAACACATTTTCCATTTGAAAATACTGTACTTCTCCCAAATCTGAATACTGAGTCACAGCAGAATCAGCAGTCATTGTTTAACACTCAGTACTATCAAATTATATCATCACACTGCGCTGGACACAAGCAGGTGTTTTCAACGTTTCTGCCTGTTTTATTAAGCTGCAGAAAACTGACAAACTACAAAGGCTTGTATAAACTGCTGGGGTTTCTGGGAGAATTTCAGAGCGTTATCATGGGCGACAGTAAAGTGTGGCAGACAAATTGCCTTTTTGTGGGTATGTCTTTGTCTGGATTCAACATGTTTTTTCCTCCAGATGTTTAAACGTTCCACAATACACAAACCTGTTACACCATTTCACCTCAGTGTACAAACCTGTTACACCATTTCACCTCAATGTACAAGCCTGTTACACCATTTCACCTCAATGTACAGGCCTGTTACACCATTTCACCTCAATGTACAGGCCTGTTACACCATTTCACCTCAATGTACAGGCCTGTTACAACATTTCACCTCAGTGTACAAACCTGTTACACCATTTCACTTCAATGTACAAGCCTGTTACACCATTTCACCTCAATGTACAGGCCTGTTACACCATTTCACCTCAATGTACAGGCCTGTTACACCATTTCACCTCAATGTACAGGCCTGTTACACCATTTCACCTCAGTGTACAAACCTGTTACACCATTTCACTTCAATGTACAAGCCTGTTACACCATTTCACCTCAATGTACAGGCCTGTTACACCATTTCACCTCAGTGTACAAACCTGTTACACCATTTCACCTCAGTGTACAAACCTGTTACACCATTTCACCTCAGTGTACAAACCTGTTACACCATTTCACCTCAATGTACAAACCTGTTACACCATTTCACCTCAATGTACAAGCCTGTTACACCATTTCACCTCAATGTACAGGCCTGTTACACCATTTCACCTCAATGTACAGGCCTGTTACACCATTTCACCTCAATGTACAGGCCTGTTACACCATTTCACCTCAATGTACAGGCCTGTTACACCATTTCACCTCAATGTACAGGCCTGTTACAACATTTCACCTCAGTGTACAAACCTGTTACACCATTTCACTTCAATGTACAAGCCTGTTACACCATTTCACCTCAATGTACAGGCCTGTTACACTATTACAGAACAAGAACCAGTAACCATCTCAATGGCAGACATCCCCAAAAGAGTGTCAAAGAGGAAGAGCTGGACAGCACCGGGCCCCGATATGATCCATACCTACTGGCTGAAGAAGCTAACAGAACTCCATGAACGCCTAGCAGTACAGATGAACCAGCTGCTGAGGGATGGACCCACCCAGAGTGGTTGACTGAAGGCAGGACCGTCCTAATCATGAAGGGCCCTCAGAAGGGACCCATCCCATCAACTACCGACCGGATTCGGATTGGACAAGTGTGGCCGGATGGTATCAAAGAGAGGCAGGATCAATTAATCAATCCAAGTTTATTTGTATAGCCCTTTACAATAACCAAAAGGCTCCCAAAGTGCTTTACAACAAAACCATACAACGATACATAAGAACACTACATGAAAACAAAACATAAAAACTCTATAAGAGAGTGTTGCTATGGGCGATTCATGAGTCTGAGAGAGAATAAAACTGTGGACTCTTTCTAACAATAATAAGGTCATAGTGTCAGATGATGTATTTAATGGCTGTTATAGTGAATAAACAGGGGAGGTTACCTCAGAGCCCGGAAGCTGGACTGGTCCAGGTGAGCCTGCTGCCTGTGTGGGTTGAAGCCCAGCTGGGGTCTCCATGGTTCCCTGTTCCCCTTCTCCCAGTCCCCCGGCTTCAGGACCTTATTGGGCAACCTGACAACAACAACAACAACAACAACTAACAGATAAGTTTTCTTTTTTCGCTGTTAAAGGGTTTTTTGGGTGTCGTGTCCTGTACAGATTGTGAAGCCACCTGAGGCAAATATGTGATTTTGGGCTATACAACTAATATTGACTTGATTGACAAAGATTTGTATGTGAGAAGACTTTAAATCAGCGTGAAGTGCAGCGTTATCTTGAACTGAAACCCTGCAGATTATCAATTCACCAATACATTTCTCAATTCTTCAGTGGTGCAGCTGTATGAAGACTGCTTTCAAATTCACATGTGATATGTTTTAATGTACTCTTTTAATGACTGTTTCTACATATGATAACCAGAGACAAATTAAGTATCGTCTCGTCCATTAAATTAAATGAAACAAAAATTCCAGTTATGAAAAATAATGAATACTTTCTGATGGCTGCCCCACAGACACCAAGTGATGGTGCACTTTTGTTTTAAATAGAAAAGATGCAATTTATGTAAAACTAAACTAAATGAGCATTTTGAAGACATCACCAACTATGTTTACATGCCAAAAATATTCTGCTTATGTCCTTATTCTGGAAATAACTATATTCTTACTCATCTGTTTACATGGCCAATGAAAATGAATATTCCTCTAATATTCCTGTTTACATGCAGCCAGGCATACTCCTTTCAATATCTAAACAATACTGCATTTTTCGCACTACAAGGCGCATTACGCAAAATGGTCAGATAAGTCAAACTTTATTCAATTCATTTTGTAACTCAATAACTTCAATAACTCTCAACACAAATCCATCAAATCCTTCATCCTCGGCGTCTGAGTTAAACAGCTGGGCGACTTTAAGTGTGCCTTATGGTGTGAAAATACGGTACTTTGTGTTGGTTAAATTTTCCTCCTTTTCTAGCTGCGTCATGTCTGTTAAACTCTCATCATCATACTGCAGGTTTTGCAAAACTGTTCTCTTCAAGCTTGTCTTTTCAAGCTCATGCACGAGAGCGGAGTCAACTGTCGAAACAGGCAAGGGGCCGTTTGTCGCAGACTGCAGTAAAAACCCAACTGAGATGCATCTTGTGAATGTGCTGTATACATCCAAAAAAATGTTCCTAAAACCTGAATAATATCAGCACATCCCACATCTGAATGTGAACATACGACGTTCAGAATAAGGCCTACTTAAGAATATCCACATGGAAAACTGTTTACATCAAATTCACTATGCTGTCATTAGAATATTAGTGTGCATGTACGTACATGCAAAAAATATTCAGTTTTTTGCCCTTGTTTCAAAAAAGCTTAATGTAACTGGTAGAGGACCGTGTGAACACAGGTCGCATATCCAAAAACCTGTAGATATCCGAGTCTTTCTTAATGTTTAGAAGTAGGTACATGCCCAAAGATTGTGTCTAAAATCTTAATCTGAATATACTACATTCAGAATGAGGCCTAATTCAGTATATTCAAAAGAAAAGCTGTTTACATGACCCCCATCAAACTCACAACATTGTCATATCCTGAATAATAGTGGAATATTAGTGTGCATGTAAACATGCTCAGTGTGGGCTCTTCAATGGGCATCATCGTCTGCTTGTCTCGTCTGAATCAGAGTGAAATTAATCATTTAGGTCTGTTTTCTATTTAGTGTGGTTCAGTTTCACAGTGTACAAACTGAAGCAAATCAAATACAAAATATAACTTACTGAGGGCCGCGTACAGAGGAGCAAATTGATCTTTTTCACCTTGGGAGCTTTGACCCAGCACTGATCTACTGCGAGCATGAATCCCTTCTCATCACTCTTCTTGTGGGATTTATTTATAATATTTAGTATGTTCTCTTTGGCCCAGATGTCAAGATGTCAGTCCTCTCCCACTCCTGTTAACCTGTCATTTACCTGACATTTACCGATTCAATGCTGGCCTCAGGTATTATATGGACTAAATGATTCATCACAATGACAACTGATAGACTAGTAACTGATAAAAATATAAATCACAACAGTGAAAATAATCATTAGCTGAAATAGACTCACCATCATCAACAAATCGTCTTAGTGTCCATATGTACAAGACATTACAATCTAGTGTCTGTTACACTTTTGTATGTAGAAAACAAAGTTTTGACTGACAATGTTTTAAAATAAAACTATATATTTGTGTTTTTAAAGATCCACATCTTCAACAGGAACCAACAGGCCTGGAGCTGAGAGCCACGAAGAACTGCTGTTGGTTTTGGTCGTGTCATGGGATTTTTTTGACAATAAGAAAACTATATAATATTATCATCAGAGTTTAGCCTTTAAAAATGAGAGAGGCTTTAATATCTAGTAAAGAATTTCAGAGATAATGTTTAACAAAAGAAAAACCCTCACTTAGCTCCAGGAAGGAGGACCGCCTTGAACACAAAGTCATCTGAAAAGTGAGGATCCTTGAACTTCACTCTGGAAAGCAGAAGAAAATCATGTTCAATGGAGGACAAAAACAGTTCCATTAGCTCACATTTTAAAAGGATGACTCTCCGCTTTATCACTGAGACCTGTGATGTTTGCTGCCGAGGATTATTCTTGTGATAAAGAGTTGTCATTCTCAACCTGGCTCGACTACTCCACCCGCCCATGTTCCACATTCCTGAATGGCTGCTAACCCTACCACTAACCCATAACACTGACCCCTAACCCCAACCCTACCACTAACCCATAACACTGACCCATAACCCCAACCCTACTACTAACCCATAACACTGACCCATAACCCTAACCCTACCACTAACCCATAACACTGACCCCTAACCCCAACCCTACCACTAACCCATAACACTGACCCATAACCCCAACCCTACTACTAACCCATAACACTGACCCATAACCCCAACCCTACTACTAACCCATAACACTGACCCATAACCCCAACCCTACCACTAACCCATAACACTGACCCCTAACCCCAACCCTACCACTAACCCATAACACTGACCCATAACCCCAACCCTACTACTAACCCATAACACTGACCCATAACCCCAACCCTTACCCTAACCCCACTAACCCATAACACTGACCCATAACCCTAACCCCACTAACCCATAACACTGACCCCTAGCCCTAACCCTAACCCATAACACTGACCCATAACCCTAACCCATAACACTGACCCCTAACCCTAAACCTACCACTAACCCTAACCCATAACACTGACCCTTAACCCTAACCCATAACACTGACCCATAACCCTAACCCTTACCCTAACCCCACTAACCCATAACACTGACCCATAACCCTAACCCCACTAACCCATAACACTGACCCCTAGCCCTAACACTACCACTAACCCTAACCCATAACACTGACCCCTAACCCATAACACTGACCCATAACCCTAACCCTTACCCCACTAACCCATAACACTGACCCATAACCCTAACCCCACTAACCCATAACACTGACCCCTAACCCTAACCCTACCACTAACCCATAACACTGACCCATAACCCCAACCCTACCACTAACCCATAACACTGACCCATAACCCCAACCCTACCACTAACCCATAACCCCAACCCTACCACTAACCCATACCACTGACCCATAACCCTAACCCATACCACTGACCCCTAACCCTAACCCTACCACTAACCCTAACCCATAACACTGACCCCTAACCCCAACCCATAACACTGACCCATAACCCTAACCCCACTAACCCATAACACTGACCCCTAACCCTAACCCATAACACTGACCCCTAACCCTAACCCATAACACTGACCCATAACCCTAACCCCTAACACTAACCCCCAACACTAACCCTAAGCCCTAACCCCTAACATTAACTCCTAACCCTAACACTAACCCCTCACACTAACCCTAACCCCTAACCCAGCTCTAGAAATAATCTGCTCTGGAGCTGTAAGAGAACCAAAATATACGAGAAACAGTACCAAGCCTGCAGCAGTCTGCCTGAGACATGAGCACAAAGTACAATGTATGCGTATATGTGTATAACGTATACTGTATGCATATAAAGTATACTGTATGCGTATATGTGTATAAAGTATACTGTATGCATATAAAGTATACTGTATGCATATATGTGTATAAAGTATACTGTATGCGTATAAAGTATACTGTATGCATATAAAGTATACCGTATGCGTATATGTGTATAAAGTATACTGTATGCGTATAAAGTATACTGTATGCGTAAAAAGTATACGTATATGCATATAAAGTATACTGTATGCGTATATGTGTATAAAGTATACTGTATGCGTATAAAGTATACTGTATGTGTATAAAGTATACTGCGTTTTAAACTACTGTATGGTCGCATGTATGTGTAAAAGTGACTGACTGACTGTGTAACGGACTACATAAACTTCTGCGTGGAAAACACCGTACCAACCAGGACGGTAAGGTGTTTTTCCAACAACAAACCCTGGATTAATCCTGATATAAAGGCCCTCCTTAAGGAGAAGAAGAGGGCCTTTAAATCAGGAAATAAGGAGGAGCTGAAGGCTGTTCAGAGGGAGCTAAGGAGAAACATCAGGGAGGGGAAGAACAGCTACAGAAGGAAGATGGAGGAACAGTTGCAGCAGAGCAACATCAGTGGAGTCTGGAAAGGTTGTGGGAGGCTGTGGGAGACCTAAAGTGGGTGAATGATCTGAACCACTACTTTAACAGGTTTGATGAGTCACCTGCCCCTCCCCCGGCCCAGTCCACCCTGCTGCAGCCCCCTTCATCTGCCACTTCAAGACAGTGCCCCCCCCTCCTCCTCCTTCACCACCTTCAGCTCAACAAAAACACCCCCACTGACATCAACACCTACAGCTCTACCTACGGCTCCAGCTCTACCCTCAGCAGACCCATCCCACAGTCAACCCCCCTCTGCTGCCTCTGACACACAGCCCCCCTGCTCCAGTTTGTCCTTCACAACACTTCAGGTGAAGAACCAGTTCAAGAAGATGAACGTGAGGAAGGCTACGGGTCCAGATGGCATCAGCTCCAGGCTCCTGAAGTCCTGTGCAGACCAGCTGTGTGGGACTTTTGGACACCTATTCAACCTGAGCCTGAGGCTGAGGAAGGTACCACATCAATGGAAGACATCCTGCGTGGTACCTGTGTCCAAGACCCCACACCCCAAGGACCCCAGCAGCTTCAGGCCGGTGGCATTAACATCCCACCTGATGAAGGCCCTGGAGCGCCTGGTCCTCCAACATCTCCGCCCTGTGGTGAGTCCATCCATGGACCCACTACAGTTTGCTTATCAACCTGGCATTGGGGTGGACGATGCCGTCATCTTCCTGTTAGACCGAGCTCTGTCTCACCTGGAGAAACCTGGGAGCACTGTGAGGATCATGTTCTTTGATTTCTCCAGTGCTTTCAACACCATCCAGCCGACACTTCTGGGGGACAAACTGGAGATTGCAGGGGCAGATAACCATCTAATATCCTGGATACTGGACTACCTCAAAAACCGCCCACAGTATGTGAGGACACGGGACTTCACTTCAGACACGGTGGTCTGCACTGTGGGGGCCCGCACTGTGGGGGCAGTCTGTAAGGACTTGGGTTAGGACGCGGAGGACGCCGGTTCAAGTCCCCCATAGACCAAGACCAACTGGTTGCTGGAGAGGTGCCAGTTTACCTCTTGGGCACTGCCGAGGTGCCCCTGAGCAAGGCACCGAACCCCCAACTGCTCTGGGCGCTTGTCAGGAGCAGCCCCCTCACTCTGACATCTCTCCATTGACATGTATATGTACTGTGTGAACAACAGAGAGTAAAACTGAATTTCCCCACTGTGGGACTAATAAAGGAATATCTTCTTCTTCTTCTTCTTACAGAAAGTCCTTCCTGCCTGCAGCTGTTAGACTCCACAACCAGCACTGCTCCCAGGAGACCACATACACATCCACAACCAGCACTGCTCCCGGTAGACCACATACACATCCACAACCAGCACTGCTCCCGGTAGACCACATACACATCCACAATCAGCACTGCTCCCGGTAGACCACATACACATTCACAACCAGCACTGCTCCCAGTAGACCACATACACAGTCACATTCACAACAAACTGACCAGACACAAGTGCAATAAGAACTCATATGTGAAATCATATCATCTGTGCAATTATAGCAACTGGACAATAATATTTTTTAATATGCTGGACATATTCTTAGCTCTACTTCTCTATTATGTATATATTGTTTTATTTATTTGTATTAATACTCTTTTAAAATCTATGCTTCTTGTTTACTGCACTATCCACTTTGCTGCTGTAGCATGTAAATTTCTCCACTGTGGGACAAATAAAGGAATATCTTATCTTAAGTGTGTATATAGTACGTGCTTTAAGTATGTGTATATGTATGTAAAGTATGTAGTAGTATCTGCAAATAAAGTATATGTATACATACACACAGTACTCAGTATTGTTGTATTGTTGAATCCTGCATTTAAACGTCATACAAAGGTTATTTGTTTATTTCTAGCTTCTTTCTGCAGGTTTTGTTTACACAGAAAGGGTGGACAAAATAACAGGAACACCTCAGCACATATTCCAGGTCAATACAACACCCACTGCAGACTACAGCTAGGAGAAGACTGCAGTGTTAAACAGTACTGAAACAATCAATCAATCAATCAATGATCTGATCGAGGGAAAATTTATCGGCAATGATTTCAGTCATTCATCGAAGCAAAAATACCAAGCAGTGTCTGGTTCCATCTTCTCAAATGTGAGGATTTGCTGGTTTTCTCTGTTTAATATCATTGTTTGAAAATCTTTGACTGCTGTCAGAAAAACATCAGACGACACCACCTTGACCTTAAACAACGGGCGACAACCAACAGTACACAAAGCAATTACAGGCCTCAAACAGACAGGGTTTGCTGCTGTATGTGGCTGCAACACGTTCCTCTTATTGTGTCCACCTCCTCCTCATCTGAACATTCACTCTTTATTCCCATGAACACATGCAGAGAGTCGGAGTTCAAGTACAAGCATCTGTAAAAATACTGTAGCAGCATGTCTGTCAGTACTACGTAGAAAGAGAAGATCCAGCCTGACAAGCTGCTGCAGTATCAGCCCACGAACCAAAGAGCAGCAAGACCACCAAGGGCTGCACAACGATCAGCAAAATCATAGTCTGGATTACTTTGTTCAAAACTGGGATCACGATTACAGGTTGTCAGCTATTAAATTGATCACCAACTACTTTGATCATTAATTAATCGGTTTGACTAATTTCTTAGAAAAAAAAAAAGAATTCTTTGAGTCCCAGTAAAATAATCACTAGTTGCAGAACTAATCACACAGAACCACATATTTTTATTAATTTCACATTTAAAATGAACACAGCCTCTCCTTTATGTTGTGCTACATTCCTGCTAAAGTACAAATATTTGCACCGAAGTATGAAAATAATACATGTAAAATAAATAAACTGGCCGGATGTTAGTTTAGGAAGCACAGCAGAGGTCTCATGAGCTTAGCACATATTTTAAACATCTTTATTGCAGTCGATCATGTTCATTTAATTGTGGGAAGCCAAAATCTTGATTGTGACTAATATTTCATTAATTGTGCAGCCCTAAGACCACCCATCCTTTTTATATTTAGATTATTTTATTCATCTATTATACTACACGTATGACAAGTGTTCAGTCAGATATCTCAATCTGGAAGAAAACTTGTAGTGTTTAACTGTCTGAAAACAGAATGATGATCGATGGTTCCTTACCCGATCGCACTGTTCTGTGAAATGTCACGCAGCATTGGGATGGGGGACGTCACTGTCCTGAAGGATCAATAACACAGAGCAGGAATAAATACATGATTGATGTGACACGGACGTACGTCAGAGCAGGAATAAACCAGATACACTAATGTTTTCACTGGATTAGAAACAAACAAGAAGAGGAGGAGGAGGAGGAGCAAGTCAGAGCTGTCACGCTGGGACCAGCTCCGTCAGGAGGTGAAGGACAAAATGTAGAGAAAAGAGAGAATAAATCAGGCGTTTCCGTACTTCTCTGGCAGAATGGGGTCGTCATCAAGGTTCAATGTACCAAGGATCCCGTGGCACAGCTCTGCAGGGATCTCAGTGGCCTGAAGGAGGTAAAGGTGGCGTTGGTATCACATTATCATTGAATAATCATTGAATAATAATAATAATTAGGATCTGATTTACTGACCAGCAGAATATACAGTCACATTTCTTTACAACTCACTATATTACATATCTTCACACCTTGTTAGACGATGGAAAATGTTGACTAAAAAAATGAAATCGTGTGTATCAGGTAGAGTTACTTCAAGGTGTTTTTGTCCTGCTAACAAGAGGATATTAGCCATGGACCGTGCTGATCACATTGAATGTCCTCAGAGGATGAGCCTCTCCACTAATCTAACGGCTTTTTTAGACGTTTGCGTAATGGCACAAATCTCCCGGCCTATACATGTGCAACTGTTACCTAAAGTTTTTTAAGCTCTACGACTGAGTAGTTTGCTTCAGATTTGCATCTTGTTTTAAAGAAGGAAACATCACAGTTTAAGACACGACTTTAAAAGGAAACTTTCAGAGTGAGACTGAGGTCTTTTGGAGTGCAGGGGACACTCCTGAAAACATTTTATGACACTGTCGTGGCATCAGCCATATTTTATGGAGTGGTTTGCTGGGGCAGCAGCATCACAGCTGCAGACAGGAAGAGGCTGGATAAGATTATCAAAAGGGCCAGCTCTGTCCTGGGAGGCTCTCTGGACTCAGTGCAGGTGGTGGGAGAGAGGAGGATGATGGCTAAGCTGTCATCCATGATGGAGAAGGACTCCCACCCCATGAGAGACACCATCAGAGCTCTGGAGAGCTCCTTCAGTGACAGGCTGCTACACCCTCAGTGTACGAAGGAGCGTTACAGAAGGTCCTTCCTGCCTGCAGCTGTTAGACTCCACAACCAGCACTGCTCCCAGTAAACCACATACACATTCACAACCAGCACTGCTCCCAGTAAACCACAATCACAGTCACATTCACAACCAGCACTGCTCCCAGTAGACCACATACACATTCACAACCAGCACTGCTCCCAGTAGACCACATACACATTCACAACAAACTCACCGGACACAAGTGCAATAAGGACTTATATGTACAACTATATCATTGATATGGTGGACACATTTCTGGCTTTATTTTTCTATTATGTACATACTAATTTATTTTATTTGTATTAATACTGTTTTTACATCTATGCTTCTTGTCTTTATTGCACTATCCACTTGCTGCTGTAATGTGTGAATTTCCCCACTGTGGGACTAATAAAGGACTATCTTATTTTATCTTATTAGGACGTTTTCACCGAGCGAGTAAAATATGAGTCTGAATATCAATTTTGGTTTACAAATGCATAATCAGCGAGACTAAATCCAACTCAGACGACAGCTGCTCAGCTACAAACATCTGCAGCAGAATGACGCAGCAAGTCATGCAGATCAAAGTTTGGTCCACTGCATCACAGAAGATCATTATTATTATTATTATTACAGATTACAGTGTTAAGATGACAGTAAAAATAATCAAAGCAGCAGTGAAGCAGCAGAATCAGAAACCAGTTACTGGTTCATCAGATTTACTGAGAAACTTTTCAGACAATGCAGGTTGCTGGTGATCCCATTCAGGGGTGGAAGAGGTACTCAGTAGAAGTAGTACTACCACAGTGACGAGAAAGAAAGTCCTGCATTCAAAATGTTACTATAAAATACAAAAGTATCAGCATCAAAATATACTTAAAGTACTAAAAGTAAAAGTACTCATTATGGACAATAATATATATTACTGGATTATAATCTTTGATGCATTAAAGCAGCATTGACTCAGTTTGATCCTGGTCCACATCATATTGATCATATTACAAAACTACCTTTGATTTTATTATTATTAGTTTTAGTAATAATTTATTTAATAACTGGCTCTGAAAGCAGAAGTCTAGGAAAAATAACTGCAAGCAGAAATATTGATCAATTTATTTAAAAAAATGAGTTCAGCAACAAAAACACATGCTTGTTCATCAATATATCTGCAGCACGTAGATACAAAACTACTGTATGTGGACACACACTCACATTTCTATGCATTATTATAACATAAATCCATGAATTTATGAGATTCAGAAACCATCATTACCAACATCATTACTCATCCATCAGAGATCAAAATAATCCTCAAGTTCATTAAATTATTTTACATATGGCTCGATAGACTAAAAGTTTCATCAAGGGATCAATAAAGTCTTATATTTATTCATAATAATTATATTAATAAATTATTATCAATTCAGCTGTTAAATGTTGTATTAGTAACGTGAATCTGCAAACTAACTAAAGTTATTAAATAAATTTAGTGTGGTACAACAGTTTCCCTCTGAAAGGCTGTGGATTAGAAGAATAGACTACATAGAAATACTCAGATATAAGTATGTGTAATGTAACTAGTACTGTAGGTACATTCCCCCACTGCTCCTGTTGATCAACATTAAGACCATATTTCCCATCAGTCCCTTTGTTGCTTCCTGTCTAAATTTGCATCAACTCAAATGACTTCTGTAGACAGACAGTCTGGTTCAGCACCATCGGTTGGATTTTAAGGCGACGTGAGTTCAGGGTTCGTTACCTCGTGAGATTCTGTCCGGTAGAGTTCGTGGATGAAGTCGAAGAGCGGGTGAGTCTTTCCCAGAAACATCAGGTCGCTCCCCAGACTGTTCCTTCTCTCTGCAACAGACAGACAGCAGCTGTGGTCTCCGGGATCAATAAAGGTTCATCTTATCTTATCTTAAGACTGGAGACCTGCAGGGGCGCTGGGCCGATTCACCATCTCTTGATTCAATACTATCACCAGACTTGGGTGCCGATTCAACACGTGTCCTGATTTTTAAGTATTGTGATTCAATATTATGATTTATTGCAATTTTTATAAACTATTTTAACACTAAACTATGGGGAAAAGCTTTAGCCGTGATGTCTAGCTCTGCTTTTCCAAAGTGTTTCCCTCCTTTACTGGATGTGTAGTGTTTACCAGGCTGGATTTAACATGGAGGGTGGAGGTCGGATCTACCACAATAAAAGAGCTAACTTCCTCCTACCTCCACATAGACTCAGATGAAGCAGATATGTGGATCCTGGCTTAAAAAAAAAATCTGTTTCAAGATCATAAAAAAAATCGCGACATATAGGTGAATTAATTTTTTCCCCACCCTGAACAGAAAGAAAGAGACTGAAAAACAAACAACAAAACAACGGACAAGTGAAGGAAGACAGGAGACAGGAGGAGGAAGAGGAAGGACTAACAGTGAACGAGGTTTCTACTCACCTTCCTCTGGTGTGAGGTCGGAGTAGACGTCAGCCAGAGCCGCCCTCAGCCGGCGCTCATCCACGAATGGCAACAATGCCACACCTTCAAAATAAAAGCACATGTACAGGAATTTAACATCGAGCAGTGTTTGTGAGTGGCATGAACGTACGTCAGAACAGGAAAATCCTGCATAATGTTTTCAGTGGATTAGAAACAGACGGAGGAGGAGGATAAGGAGTAGTAGTAGAAGAAGGAGAAGAAAAAGGGGGACAAGAAGAAAGAGGAGAATAAAGAGAAGGACAAGAGGAAGGATGAGGAGGAGGACTAGTGGGAGATGGAAAAGGAGGACAAGAAGAAGAATAAGGAAGACAAAAGGAAGGATGAGGAGGATGAGTAGTAGAAGTAGGAAAAGGAGAAGAACAAGAAAGAGAAGAAGAAGAGGAAGGATGAGGTGGAGGAGTAGTAGTGGAAGAGGGAAATGGAGGAGGAGAAGGAGAAGAGGAAGGGTGAGGGGGAGGAGTAGAATGAGGGAATCAGGAGCAGCAGGGGGAGGAGAATGTAATGCTCCCGTTAGGGAGTCCAGACTGGTGGGTGGATCTAGTCCAGCTGTGTGAAAGGCTCCAGAAACAGGGAATTAGTGGATTGATGACCTTATATGAAGAACAGGTGTTTATGCACAATAATGATAGAAAACTGCTGGAAGAAGACTGTAGTAAAATATCTCCACCACACCTTTAACAGCCGGGTTACTGACTCACCCTGCCAGGCGTATTTCTTGCCGTTGAGATCAATGGCGAAATCGTCGGGGTAGAAGTCGATGATGGAGGAATCCTGTGGTAAAAGAAGTGAAAGACTTGATCTCATTTTAGGTCGAGTAAAAACTACTCTCTGAGAAAGTCAGCATTTTAAAGACATATTCTGCATTAGATATTTAGTCACTGCAGACGGGTAACATTTATAACAACCTCCTGATCTTGTTGTCCTCCTGGACTCAACACTCACCGGACTACTCATGAGGTTCCTCCAGGTTGTGGGCAGGAAGTTGCCGCTGGCGGCAGGAAACACTCCCATCAGCTGCTCCAGCGGCTTGAACTGCACACGACAACCACAGGAGTTATTTACACACTCATATTGACTGGATCACTCAGCTGGTTCTGACTGAAGTCCAGTGTAGCCAGGATCGTTCATAGCCAGGGAGGGGGAAGATTTAATATCCAACTTCTTATTATGATCCACAACATCAACACATATTTGTATGCTAATGTGAGGAGCAGGTAAAACTTCTTATTTCAAAGCATTCAAACACCCCACAGAGACGACAGACGATGGCCAGTCAGTTTGTACGTTCTGGGCCTGCGTGAGAGGAAATACTGGTCTTCTGGATTTGTCCGTCAAAAAGTGGCGCCTACCGACCAGTTTCACACTGCTCTCACTCACCACTTCCAGTGGACAGAAAAAGTCTGTTAAAATGCCAGGTTTGTGTGATGTAAAGCAATGAGACCATGATAAATCTGGTGTTTTCATCAGTTTTGGAGGGACGTCCAGTTCTTCGCTTCTCGGCCTTTTGGCTAAGATCAAGTGTAGTATCTGTTCTTATCAGTTTAATATCTGATATGTCCCCTACCCGGGGACCATATATTAAATTGATTTTTGGAACAGGGAGATTAATTTACTGAATTTCCCCACTGTGGGACTAATAAAGGAATATCTTTCTTTCTTTCTTGGTAATGTCTCTGTTGTTCTATATGTTCTCCAATGGTTGATCACTGTCTTCACTGTGTTCATGGTAGATGTGATGCCTTGGAAAGTCTCCAGCAGCCTTCTCCTAACTGAGACCCCTTTGATGCTTCGTCAGCTCGTTGCAGCTCGTGGCTTTTACTGTAAAATGACACTCAGTAGACGAGAGGAAGATCCTACCAGAACAGCCGAACTGTATCTGGTGTTAAATCAGAGTCACTTTAATTGATGGCAGGTGTGTACTGACTACTACCGTATTTTTCACACTATGAGGCGCACTTAAAATCCTTTAATTTTCTCAAAAATCGACAGTGCGCCTTATAATCCGGCGCGCCTCATGTATCAGTTCTGGTTGTGCTTACTGACCTTGAACCAGTTTTATGTGGTACAGGGCGTCAAAAATCTGTCAAGATGTTTTATTACGACTTTGAACTACGAAGCTGCCCCGCTGGATGGACTGTCGGAGCATTACAGTACTCACCGACACCGTCAGAACCAGAGTGAAGAAAACTACTTCGGAGCTCGCCATCATTCTGGGTGAATTAACTAAAGAACTCCAACCGCTAGATATCGGTGTCGACAGGTCGTTCAGAGTTAAACTGAGAGCTGCGTGGGAGCGTTGGATGACAGAAGGCCAACACACATTCACCAAGACAGGGAGGCAACGCCGGGCCAGTTCCTCCACTATCTGCCAATGGATCAGGAAGGCAGGAACCATCACTGAACAGCTAAGTGACAGCAACCAGACTGACTCGATAATGACCAGAGCGCCTTATGTATGAAAGTAGACACGTTCATTCATAGTGCGCCTTATAATACGGTGCACCTTACAGTGCAAAATATACAGTATTTAACATGAGTTTCAATGTGTTCATTCTGAACACATCCCCAATTATACGAAGGTGAGCACACTGATGGAACCACATTTTTTTATTTTTTATTTTTATTTTCATTTCTCCCCCTAAAAGATTTCAGTTTGTTTAATTGAACTGTTCAGGTTATAGGTCACATTAAAGGTGGAAATATTTCATTCATCATGGTCTCACTTTTTACATCACAGAAACTTGGTATGTGAACAGAGGTGTGCAGACTGTTTATATCCACTGTAGCTTCACTCTACATGTTCATGAAAAGATCTGTGGTGGAACGCTCAGATGAGATGAAGATGAAAAACACCTTTGTGTCCTCAACAACTCACTTGTTGGCTTGCACTCGTCGTGGACTGATTGGTTTAAGCTGAAAAGCCAATCAGAGTTATCTCTCTCACCGACGAGCTGCGAAAAACCTCCGACACAGACAGACTAGAACCGACGGTGCAGGACACACCGTAAAAAATAGACCGACAGATGCTCAGCGACGGCCCCCAAACCGTCCCACGGCCCCCAAACCGTCCCACGGCCACCAAACCGTCCCACGGCCCCCAAACCGTCCCACGGCCACAAAACCGTCCCACGGCCCCCAAACCGTCCCACGGTCACCAAACTGTCCCACGGCCACAAAACCGTCCCACGGCCACCAAACCATCCCACGGCCACCAAACCGTCCCACGGCCACAAAACCGTCCCACGGCCACCAAACCGTCCCACGGTCACGAAACTGTCCCACGGCCCCCAAACTGTCCTACGGCCCAATGTCATCTGTTCATTTCTTCTATTGTAAAGTCTGTAAACCAGGAGGGTCAGACTAAGTTTGATCCTGGTCCACATCAGCATCATGGTTCCCCTCAGAGGGCTGGTTCTAACTGGAAGACTATATAAATATATCTATATCTTGATCACATTACAAAATTGCCTCTGTATTTGATTATTAGTTTTAGTAATAATTTATTTAATAACTGGCTCTGAAAGCAGAAGTCTAGGAAAAATAACTGCAAGCAGAAATATTGTACAATTTATTTAAAAAATGAGTTCACTAATAAAAACACACGTTAGTTCATCAATATATCTGCAGCATGTAGACACATAACTACTGTATGTGGACACACACTCACATTTCTATGTTATTATAACATAAATCCATAAATTTATGACATTCAGAAACCCTCATCATTACTCATCCATCAGAGATCAAAATAATCCTCAAGGTAATAATAAAGGCCTTTTTTTTTACCATCACACCAATATGATCAAACCCAGTTTATTCCATTAGCTTAGTTTAACTTTGTGGTGGGAGTTGTGGTGGGACTTCCCTCTGCTCCAACTTTGCTTTTCTGGGACATTTTGGTTCTGTTCAGATTATTTTATGACTCCATCGCTCGGCTAGAGCGCCGCTGCTGGAAACTGATACTGAGACGCTTCATGGAACAACATGGAGATGCATTGTGGGACATGTAGTTTAAGGACACAGTACTTCTGTAAAGTGGTATAGAATTGTATGGTAACCATAATATATTCTATATAAGCCCTCGTGGGCCACATAACATGAGGTGGCGGGCCGGATTTGGCCCACGGGCCTTGAGTTTGACACATTATCTGAAGCTACGGAGGCGTTATAGAGGATTTCTATAATAACGCCTCCACCTGGTGTTACAAAAAAAAGCCTTGAGTTGCTGTGAGTTTAATGGATTTTGATTGGACAAGATATTCAACAAAAAACTCCTCTTTGTTAGAGCGTGGTCATGGAGAGGAGATGAGACAAAAGAGGAGAGACAAGAAAAGGAGAGGAAGAGACGTTCTTACCGGTTTGGTCGCCTTCTCAAAGTCAGTGAACATCCCTTTGATGTCTTTGAAATCGGAGGCGAACGGAGCGTAGTGGAACGGGAAGTACCACTTCCAGGAAGCACAGCCCTGCAGTTCAACACAGAAACAATCACTGACTGTTCTATCACTTCACGTCAGCAGACGCCGACAGGCCACAAGAAGCTGACGGGCCACGTGACGGCGATGAGCCGCCGACGAGCCACGAGACGCCGACGGGCCACGAGACGCCTGCACAGCCTGAGCATTTAGCATTTAACTGACAATTATCATCAGAAATGATTCATCTGTGGATCACTTTTAATGCATTTACTCTTAAGCCTATCTCATACATGTCACACATACAATGCCCATTAGGATTTCCTCACAGCCATCTTCAAACAGTTTGTTTGGTTCAACAGATGTCCAAAGATGTTTAATATATTATGATATAAAACAAAGAAAAGGAGCAAATCCTCACTTTTGAGAGGCTGGAACCAAAGACTGGGTTCGTACAGCTTTTTGAGAGTAAAAGTAAAGCACTTTTCAAGATACATAAACCAAAAATTCCCACTCTCAAAGCCTTTATTATCACATTTAAATTGTTAAAATAAATGCAATGTCGAAAAATTTGTATTAACTTTGATTGTACGTTCTGATCATGATTATTTAAGACTTTATCTATCTCAGGTCGAGTCCACGTCCAGTATGAGACGCAAAGAGACAAACAAATATGACTAGATCGTTTCAATTCAAATGTGAAAAATGAGTTATTGTGTAGATCATGAACCACCAGATTATGTTGACAAATCAAGCATTTTTCAAGAAGAGTCAAATTTAAGCGTATTCCTTGAAAACAACTTAAAAATCTCTAAACTTTCAAGACTGTGCGAACCCTGCAGAGATTGTTCGGCCTTGTTGTTTGATTAATGACGTTAAGTGATAAATAATGATTGGGGCTGCGGCTAACGATTATTTCCCATTGTTGATTAATGTGATTATTTTTCTGATTAAACAATTATTTATTTGCTCCATAAAATGCCAGAAAATGGAGAAAAGTGTCAATCAGTGCTTCCTACAGCTCAAGATGACGTCCTCTAATGTCTTGTTTTGTCCTCAACTCAAAGATATTTGGTTTACTGGAAAGGAAATATTCACATTTAAGAAGCTGAAATCAGAGGATTTTAGCTAAGTTTACTAATTTAATAATTGACAACTAATTGATTAAGGGATGATTAATCACAACTTATTTTCAGCTGCTGCTCTTTGCTTTGTGCTACAGCACAGTTTCAGTGTTACATGTCAAGTCACTTCCTGCCTGACAAAAGAAAAACCAAATGACTTTAAGGCGAGCAGGTTTTTCTTTGGCCTTTTTCTCACCAAAGTTCCACTGCAGCACAAAGCTTAAAATCCAATCTGATCAGACTAATGCTGACATTTAAAAACCTTCAGTCTGAGTCTGAATCCTGATCAGACAGTGTGTTTTAAATGTTATAGACCTAATGTATTTCCTGGACTATAAGGCACACTTAAAATCCTTTAATTTTCTCAAAAGTCGACAGTGTGCCTTATGTATCAATTGTGGTTGTGCTTACTGACCTCGAACCAATTTTATGTAGTACAGGGCGCTAAAAAAAATCTGTCAAAATGTTTTATTATGAGTTTGGTAAGCTACGAAGCTACACCACTGGATGGATTATAGGAGTATTACGATAACAGTAGTCAGGCACCTGGCGTAGTAATACTACTGACAGTAGTCAGGCACCTGGCGGAGTAATACTACTGACAGTAGTCAGGCACCTGGCGGAGTAATACGACTTACAGTAGTCAGGCACCTGGTGGAGTAATACTACTTACAGTAATCAGCCGCCTGGTGGAGTAATACTACTGACAGTAGTCAGGCACCTGGCGGAGTAATACGACTTAGAGTAGTCAGTCGCCTAGCGGAGTAATTCGACTTACAGTAGTCAGGCACCTCGCGGAGTGATACTACTGACAGTAGTCAGGCGCCTGGTGGAGTAATACTACTGACAGTAGTCAGGCGCCTGGCGGAGTAATACTACTGACAGTAGTCAGGCACCTCGTGAAGTAATACTACTGTTACTGTGCTTTGACAGATAGGTACGTAACATTATGGTGTGTGTATAAGGAGCCAAAATGGCAAAAAGAAACGTTTCCGCCTGGCGTCATCATCAAGGCTAACTCAAAGGGCTGGAAGGACGAGGAGAAGATGAGCGAGTGGCTGAGAGAAATTTATGTCAAGAGACCGAACAGCTTTTTCCACAACTCTCTGTCCCTGTTGATCTGAGACTCCATGCTGCCCATCTCACCGACACTGTCAGAACCAAAGTGAAGAAAACTACTTCGGAGCTCGCCGTCATTCCGGGTGGATTAACTACAGAACTCCAACCGCTAGATATCGGTGTCGACAGGTCGTTCAGAGTTAAACTGAGAGCTGCGTGGGAGCGTTGGATGACAGAAGGCCAACACACATTCACCAAGACAGGGAGGCAACGCCGGGCCAGTTCCTCCACTATCTGCCAATGGATCAGGAAGACAGGAATCATCACTGAGCAGCTAAGTAACAGCAACCAGACTGACTCGATAACGACCAGACTGACTCGATAACGACCAGACGGATTCGGGCGACTGTTTAACTCAGACACTGATGATGAAGGATTTGATGGATCTGTGGACGAGGAATGAACGGAAAATGTTGAGTTATTCAAGTTATTGAGTTGTTAAATTGCTAGACTCAAGTTTGACTTATCTGACTGTTTTGTTTCGCTCAAATGCGCCTTATAATCCGGTGCATCTTGTGGTCCGGAAAATATGGTATGTGAAAAACGGCCTTTGAAACATCAGTATCGGTGGTGAGTGGGGGAGCAAAAATCTGATCCAGTCCTTGTGGAGAAATAAAGTGAAGGCTGGAGCACATGGGGATAAAATACTCCTCCTCCTCAGCAGAAGAGATGCAACCTCCCTGAACAAACACAACAAAAACCTTCACTTCTCACAGTCCACCTCTGACAAAACCCTCTGATAAATCCACCAATCCTCACATCTCAGCTAACTTCACCACCACTATTATTAAAGATGCTCATTCAAATGATAATATGGGACTTTACCATAATAAAAGCTGGAAGAGGCTCCAATCTCCACACTCCCACCGATCGTTCATGTTAATGTCTCGAGAAGAGTTTCATTTGTGACCTTGGCCAGCGGGGTCAAAGACCTCAAAACTCAAGGATGAAAATAAAAAAAGTACATTTACTGTCCAGTTTTATTACAACAGACACGAGGAGAAAAGCTCGCCATGTTATCAAAGTAAATAAACGATGATCGCTTGTAATCTTATCTTCTGTTGCCCGCTAGGAGCACTTTAATTATCATTATTATCATCAGCTAATCTGCTATTTCTTCAGATTAATGTTTAGTTTATAACACGGGAAGGTGATGGCCAACCAAATGTTCAAAAACCAAAGACATAATTCTTATGTCAATTATGATGATTTAAAAAAAAAAAAAAAGTAAATCATCACATGAGAAACTACAGGTAGCAAATGTTTGGTTATTTAAGACATTTATCAAGAAGAAAGAAGTAAATTGATTATATAATATTTGACAGTTCTGAACACATTTAATTAACCAACCAACACAACACTAGTCTCAATGGTTCAAATCAAATTATCATTAAAAACAACCATAATGAGCGTAGACTGGTTATCTTAAAA
>CAMQGK010000634.1:180000-225000 GCA_947000775.1 Pterois miles | reverse complement strand
ACAGTTTAAGCACTCTCATACCACAGGGTATAAAAAGTACTAGCAACAAAACATACTCAAAGTACCAAAAGTAAAAGTACTCCTTATGCCATTATTAATGACCCATTTAATATTATATCACTGTATTATAAATTTTGATTCATAAATTTGTTCATCACTTTCATGTTGCAGCTGGTAAAGGTGGAACTCATTTGACTTACTTTGCTGGGTAATATAATTATAATATTATAATTATTATAATATATGAATATTATAATTTCTTTATAAAAATAAACTTAGCAAACAGATGTAGTGGAGTAGTATAAGTATAAAGTAGTATAAAGTGGAAATAGGCAAGTATAACCTCAAATTCCTTTCTTAAATTCAGTAAATGTAAAGTTTCATTCCACCGCCGGTTGTGACGCCAAACGACAGCCAATCAGGAGGAAAGCGAGTCTAAAATTTGACGAGAGGCAACTAGCTGAAGGTTAAAGTTTGGATAAATCTGTGCAGCCTTGCTCAGTTTAACACCCACAGCTCCAGGATCCAGCGGTGATGATCCCACATTAGGTGGAAAAACAAGCATTTCCAATGTGTTGAATTCAATTATATATAAATAAATAAAATGACTGATAGTAATAAATGATATTTCTTTACTATATAAGATAAGATAAGATGAACTTTTATTAATCCCTGAAGAGAAATTATGAAGTCATAACTGATTTTATACATGAAATAAAGCAGATGACTTAATGGTCAAATAATCTATATTTATAGCACCTCATCAAAAAATTATCAGGCCTGTGTTTAATAACTGTTTAAACGGTTCAGTTTTTCATCCCTACTATATACCTGTTTTTATAGTGTATCACTGTATTGATCTCTTGGGAATCACCGCTGCTGTGGTTTTCACATTAACTTCCACTGTTTGTGACCTTGACATGTGTATTTCACTGTTGAATGTGAGTGGAAGTGAGTATCACAAGAGACAATCACATGTTTATAGAGCAAATGTACCTAAACGATGCAATGGCTTATTGAAATGCTGCTCTGTACATCTATAGGCTGAACAAGAAAAACTGCTGCTGGAACAGTTTAATGGCTTTGACTTCTTGGTAGATTTGGGGCGGCGACGCCGTCCTGCAGACATAATCAAAGCCGCCCGGGTGTCTGTGTGGCGGATCCTCGGGGCGGCCTGTTGGGAGCGCCGACTCCTGAGAGGAAAGCCTCCATGAATACCAATTTGGCCCGATGGATTTAGCAGCCCTGACGAGTGCGTCACTGAGGAATTTACTCCAGTGTTGCTGTTTTCCATATTAATCAGGTGCAGAGGGAAGCGGGAGTGTTCAGCAGAGGGGTGAGTGTGTTCGACAGCTTGCGCTGCAGCGCCGTGGCATTAATGAGTCGATCTCTCTGCTGGTGTCTGTTAACACCATCTTCGCTGAGTGAAGCTGGCCAGTAAAGATTCATTTTAAAAGGCATTTTATTAGCTACATCATGCACGCTGTCTGGTGGACACTTGTACTGTTTACAAGAGCGGCAACAATTAGCTGACTTGGTCAGTCGATTGTCAGAAAAATAATCTCAAACTATTTTGATAATCGATAAATCGGTGCGTCGGTCCGTCACACCGCCACCCTGCCACCTTGACCCGTCACACCGCCACCCTGAACCGTCACACCACCACCCTGGCCCGTCACACCGCCACCTTGACCCGTTGACCCGTCACACCGCCACCCTGATCCGTGTCACACCGCCACCTTGGCCCGTCACACCGCCACCCATCACACCGCCACCTTGATCTGTGTCACACTGCCACCCTGATCCGTGTCACACCGCCACCCTGACCCGTTACAACACCACCCTGAACAGTCACCCTGCCACCCTGACCCATCCCTCTACTAGGACCCTTCAGGTTTACCTGACGTTGTCTTCAGGCTCCGGCTCGCTGTCGCTGTCATCGGCTTTCCTCTTCACCCCCTTGTTGTCGGCGCTGCCGCTGGGCCCTGCAGATGACTGGAAACAAACAAAACAGGAAAGATTGAGTTGCTGTTCAAGAGAAGTAGATCATACAATCTGTGGGATTCAGATATGCTGAATCTGAGCCATCTCCAGTCTTATTTCATGGATACCTTATTATTAGTGTCCTGTTTTCACCTATAAACTGGACAAACTATACCACCAACCAATAATCAATTACCGTATTTTTCGCACTATAAGGCGCACCAGATTATAAGTCGCACAATCAATGAGCGTGTCTATTTTCATACATCAGGCGCTCTGGTCTGGTGATAGTGGAGGAACTGGCCCGGCGTTGCCTCCCTGTCTTGGTGAATGTGTGTTGGCCTTCTGTCATCCAACGCTCCCACGCAGCTCTCAGTTTAACTCTGAACGACCTGTCGACACCGATATCTAGCGGTTGGAGTTCTGTAGTTAATCCACCCGGAACGACGGCGAGCTCCGAAGTAGTTTTCTTCACTTTGGTTCTGACGGCGTCGGTGAGTACCGTAATGCTCCGACAGTCCTTCCAGCGGGGCAGCTTCGTAGCTACCAAAGTCATAATAAAACATTTTGACAGATTTTTGACGCCCTGAACCACATAAAACTGGTTCAAGGTCAGTAAGCACAACCAGAACTGATACATAAGGTGCGCCGGATTATAAGGTGCACTGTTGATTTTTGAGAAAATTAAAGGATTTTAAGTGCACCGTATAGTGTGAAAAACACGGCACTGTTGAAAATTAAATGTTAAAAGGTTTTTAATGTTTTTAGATAAAATGATTCAGCTGTGTGTTTTTAGTGTGATTTTTAAAATTGTCTGGTGTTTCCTTTACATCTATGTTTTAATAAAACAGTACAAATAAAGTTCTACAGATTGTTTAAGGAAGATCACTAGAATATAAAAAAATACAAAGCTATTGATATTCTATTATAAGCAATTTTTAGAGCTGTAGCTAACCATATTTTCATAATTTTCTCAAGTAATTGATTAAAAAAAAATAGTCCAAGACGATGACATCAAGTGTGTTTGCTTTGTCCGACCAACGGTGCAGCTCCCAAATGTATTCAGTTAATTATCACACAAGACAAAGAAAAACAGTACATGTTCACAACTGAGGAGCTAAAATTAGGAAACGTTTGGCATTTTCAACATTTTCCTTTTGGCTGATCTAACAAAGAAATGTTGCATTACATGTGATTCCTTGCAACCCTAACTCTCTGCTGACACTCACACATGAATGTACTCATGTGCAATATATTTCATTCCACAACTGAGCAATGTGTAAAATTCACAGTACATATATTATTTGTATATATTGCATATTTTATTTTTTTGTACATATTTTTATTTTAATTTTCTTATTTTTTTAACAGCATAAATTCACTTTACATAATTTGTCACTTAGCTATACACCCATTTTTTCCCCACTTTCTTTTACAAGAAGCCAGCACATTATAATTTAACTTGAATGTACACTGTGTGTATGTCTTGAACAACAAAGTCTATGTCTCGATTAAGACGGACATGATCAGTGATGTTTTAAATAAAATCCATATTTCATACACATTTATGCCATGTAGATAACTATTAGGGTAGGAGATAATAGCAATTAAAAAGGTTTTCAGGAGCATGTCATGTGTTTCACAGTGATTTTTGTTGTTACATCATAAAAACAACTAGATGATTAAAAAACCTTTTTCCTGAATTAAAGATGAACTCTGCACTGCTGTCTACCGATGGACAGAAAAAAAAAATAAATCCCTGCCATAACTCCTTGGTAGCGTTCCTGTTTTCTCAAGCCTTTGTGCTCTATTCATGTGCTAATGTATGGCCGCCTATTGTTAGACCAGATATTTAAAGCTGTACACAGGCTGTAAATTTAACAGCTTTAAGAGACTGTAACAGGAACATGACCATGAACTGAAGCAGGAGACAGCGTCCATGTTTAGACACAATCCAACCTCAAATATCCACAACAACAAAGGAGAGCTTTAAGTGTATATGCTTCTACACACACACACACACACACACACACACACACACACACACACACACACACACACACACACACACACACACACACACACACACACACCGTGTATGTATATATGTAAATTTCTCCACTGTGGGACTAATAAAGGAATATCTTATCTTATATACATTGTGACATGGTGTGACATGGTTCATATACCTGTTATTACTGCATTAAGTTTGACAGCCCTAATAAACAGACACTAAATGAACGTCTCCATCTTGATAAAGCTTGATGAACTGTGTAAACATGAGGAACAAAGACAGAAATCACTAACTATTGTTTATCTTTCTGTTAACATTTTATCATAAACTGCCTGACAAACGTACATTGTATTTTATAAGTATAATTAAACCAACACTATGTTTATGTGCATGTAACTTACACTGCCACCGTTCTTCATCGCAGCCTTCAGGAACTGAGCAGCATCCTGCAGAGAAGACACTTTCATCATCGTGATCTGAAGACATCACTCAGAATATCACCATATGTAATTGGACAGCTGTCTCAAAACTACATGTCACCTCTTCGTTATGTTTTATTGTCCTAACCCTCAGATCACTCTTCATTACAATAACTGTGCAATAGCTATTTTTCCACTTTTGCAATTGTGTTAATAGTTGTCTGTCAATACTGTTTATATTGTTCCTATTTATGTCCTATATAACTGTCAAGTTTTATGTGTCTGCTTTTGTTAAGCTTCTGTTTATGTACTATCCACTTCGCTGCTGTACAGCGCAAATTTCCCCACTGTGGGTCTAATAAAAAAATATTGTATCTTAGGATTATATGTCTATATGAGAGCTCATTCTCCTTAGTGACATATCAGATAATGAGAGATCAGTATCATGTAAAGTACAAACTGATACTAAACTCCGTAACATAAATAAAATTGTAGAAATACCATACAGTTTTCTTTTTAAGACCTGAACTTCTTCATCTGAATCATTTTCCAGACTTCTAGAGCTGAACAGACTACCCCTATAAGCAACCTGTGGTACCTTGTTGTGCTGCATCCTCATGTCGTAGGCCTGGTGCCGGGCATTCTGGACGGCCTCGGGTCGGTCCCTTCTGCCCAGGGCCTGAGGGGCAAACTGGCCCGAGGTCAGGTAGGCGGGGCCCCGCTGCTCCGCCTGCGACACCGAGGAGGAGGACAAAAGAGTCAGTATACGAGCACTGCCACTGCAGCCGCCGTGTCGCCGATCAGAGACACGTTATAACTCTAGACTGTGGCCTGACCAGTCTTTTCTTTCTTCAAGTAAAAGAAACTTTGAACAGACATCAGGATTGATGTGTTCCTTACATCTAGATCAGTAGTTCTCAAAACTAGTATTCAATACTTCACCTCCTTTCAAATAGGGTTAGGGTTAGAAAATATAACAAAACAATCGTAATCCTGGACGTGACTTATTTTTGTCGTGGAAGCTGAGTTTGCGGCAGTTAACGAATGCACTTAGTTGATTTAATCTAGATCTAATCTAAATTACAAGTGATTAAAATGCTAATGATAAAATAAGCAGAATCAGTCCTAACTGGAAGATGATTTCAAACTCTGTGGCAACTGGATGCCAACATCAACTGATTAAGCACAAACTGAGCCTGTGAAAGCTGAATGAGCTCTTATTTTCATCAACACTGAAGAATTCCTCCAGTCTTGTTCATACAGTTTTATCAGGTAAGATTAGAAAATCACCATCATCCATTGACTCACCTTCATTCTCTTTCTTTTCTCCTTCATTCTTCTCTTAAAGCCTTCCTAAAAGAGAGACAAAAGACTTGTCAAAGCCATTCATTAAGGTTAGAATACAAATGTGTAATACTGCCGCTCATCATTTAAACCTCAGTTTTGGTATCAAAACCAGCAAAATATTTTTACCATTACTTTACTTTAAGAAATATAAACCTTTAAGATTCTGGGTGCAAATACAAATTTAATTACATTATTTTCTAACTTAATCATTAGGGTCTATAAATTGTCCTTCCCAGCTTCTCAATTTCCAAGGTGATGTCTTTAAATGTCGTTTTGTCACAAACAAAGATAACCGACCCTTGTTAATTGATTATTAACCATTAACCAACAAGATTAGTGTGTCTCATGCAGCAGTGCACCAACTGCAGTATATGAGCCCAACTGAGTCTCCAGTTCACCGTCAGCAGAGTTACTGTAGCAGCCACGGTGCTGCGTTCGCTGTCTCCAGTTCACCGTCAGCAGAGTTACTGTAGCAGCCACGGTGCTGCGTTCGCTGTCTCCAGTTCACCGTCAGAGTTACTGTAGCAGCCACGGTGCTGCGTTCGCTGTCTCCAGTTCACCGTCAGCAGAGTTACTGTAGCAGCCACGGTGCTGCGTTCTCTGTCTCCAGTTCACCGTCAGAGTTACTGTAGCAGCCACAGTGCTGCGTTCGCTGTCTCCAGTTCACCGTCAGCAGAGTTACTGTAGCAGCCACGGTGCTGTGTTCGCTGTCTCCAGTTCACCGTCAACAGAGTTACTGTAGCAGCCACGGTGCTGTGTTCGCTGTCTCCAGTTCACCGTCAGCAGAGTTACTGTAGCAGCCACGGTGCTGCGTTCGCTGTCTCCAGTTCACCATCAGCAGTTACTGTAGCAGCCACGGTGCTGCTTTCGCTGTCTCCAGTTCACCGTCAGCAGAGTTACTGTAGCAGCCACGGTGCTGCGTTCGCTGACTCCACTCATTCTATTTTCTATATCTAAGTTACTGACTATATCTTTTTTAGTTGCTTGCATATTTGATAGATCTTGTTTTGTTTTTTGCTGATGCACAGTTGGCACTGTTCCCCTGTGCTGCTGTAATCCTGTAAATATCCCCACTGTTGGACTAATAAAGGACTCTTATCTTAAAACAGACAAAAGCATGAAATTTCCATATCTGAGAGACTGAAAACCAATCAAACAATCAAATGATCAAAATAGTTGGCGATTATATTTTGTGTCAATGGATTAATTAGTCGACTAATCATTGTAGTACTTCAAAAGTTCTGAAACTGTTAACTTGTCACAAGAAGCACTACAAGAATGTAAAATAGTCTACAGTTGAAAGTAAAAGTTGGCAACTTTATACAGACAATAGTACTGAGGCTTTATACGACATTATCTTCTTTAGCTTAAATACTTTTCTTTCAAAAAGTCTGATGATCTCTCTGTGAAGCTGCAGAAATCTTACGTCGTCTTCTTTGCGTTTCTTGAAAATGTTGTCCTCGGCCACGCCCACTGCCTGCATGATGAGTTCAACTCGCTCCAGGTTGACGTAGCCGTTCTCCGTCAGGTAGCCCTGCAGGAAAACACAGGCCGGGGATGTCACAGTACCGCGGCTGCTTTAAAGAAACAATAATCCAGGACTGGCAGCACTAAATGGTAGCAACTCCTGCTGATACTCACTCCAGTTTTGTGCACAACGTCTTTGTAGATGTTGACCAGCCGATCTATTGCTCCCTCTCTGTCAGATACAAATACAACACAGGTGAAGAATTAAAAACGAGTCGTTCGGTGTAAATTTAAATGACTGGACACTGATTCCCATTTGACAGCAGCAGGATATCTGGCTGCTTTGAGAGGCAACCAACAAACATTTGGAGCTCTATTTTATCCTTACACAAATAAATAAAAAAGACTAAAGAAAAGAAGTGAAACAGAACAAAAGAAGTCTGACCTTCTCCACCAGTTTTCAGTCTGATCAGTGGAGGTT
Source organism: Pterois miles (assembly GCA_947000775.1). Lineage (NCBI taxonomy): Eukaryota > Metazoa > Chordata > Actinopteri > Perciformes > Scorpaenidae > Pterois > Pterois miles. The sequence goes on along the minus strand of CAMQGK010000634.1, from coordinate 217,289 downwards.
AAAGTGAAGTGATGGCAAGATTACAAGTAATAAAGAAAACACCTGCACAGTACATTTCTTATACCTCAACTCTGCTTTTTTTTTTTTTTTTTTTTTTTTTTTTTAAAGTTCTTGAAAGTTAAGACTAGATCCAAGGACAGATGAAAGCTATTCACAAAGCATCTTAGCCCTTAAGGGACGTCGTAAAGTGAAAAACTGTTAGGAGATTGGAGGAGGACTTTTAAGAGGCTTAACAGCTTCTTAAACGGGAGTGGGAGAAATAATCTCCCAACACTGAATGACAGTAAATTGATGAAACAGATGAATTCCTAAAACTAGCAGTATGGTAAATAAACGTGAGTAAATAAATATCAGCATGTGAATAGGCTGCTGCACAGGTAGGCTTATACTATCAAGCACTTTGTACGCTACTGTTCAACAAAGACGTCCATTATTATTAAAATACTATTCATAATTGCACCACGTCTTAATAGAGACTCTATTCTATGAATTCATTGCGATGACCTCAGTGTCCTCTTATGGACTCCTGTTTCCTCCTTCACTGATTTAGTCTTAAGATCTTTATTCATGGCTTTTTATCTGCGCCTCTATTTCTTGGCTGCACTGAACTTTCATATTTGTATTAATACTGTGTTCTTTCTGTTTTTATATCTGTGAAGCACTTTTTAAAGTCAATTCTATGTCTATTATCACTTTTTATGACCAACCAATCACCTTTTTAAAAGGATGCGTCATACCTAGCGACAACTGTAAGCGATGTAGGGTCAACTAGGGTCACTCCTAATCTAAGGCTCCTTACTCGAAACCTTTAGTTTAAGTTAAGAGCTCTCAGACAGCCCCAGCTGTCGTGAAGCTCACCTGATCTCTAAGGACGGCAGGTGTGGCAGGAAGTCATTTCCAACAAAGAAGCACATGAAGACCCAGTCATCTACGCTCCTCTCGAAGTCGAAGGGAAACGGCAGGCTGGCCATGGTCAGCTCTCTGGCCAGGTACTGAACACATGGAGGGAAGGCAGATTATCATTATTCTTATTTATAAAAGGCTACAGTTTGCTCTGGTGTCCATTCTCGTTCAAACAGACATATTAAATTAATTATTTAATTGATTGATCAATTAATTAATAAAAAATTAGAACAATTTTGATGCAACTTATTTCTGAGGGGCGTCAGGCTGAGAAACCAGAGTATATTTACGTTTTTCAATACACTGCCGAAAATTTACATCAGTCTAAATTATTGAATATGTATAGCTCTTCAATATATGAAATATTCTGGTTGTCAAAGTGTAGTATTTTTTCACATTTGACTTCCAAAACTGTCAAGAACAGTCGCCTCAACATACATAATCAGGTTTTTAGCCAGAACAGCATTACTGTTACTGTTAGCAATAAGTTTTATATCATCATCCAATCATTTGATCAAAAAATAAAATAAAAATATCCTCCTCTGAAAACAAGTAATGAGCAAACTGAACTGCAATAAATGCTGAACACTTAAATACTTTTGCACCACTTTAGGTACAGTGATGACTGTTGAAATGGAGTTTTTGTTGCCCTAAATGTCTATAAATGCAATGAGCCTCATATACTGTATACTATACTCTGTGCATAAGGCAATGAAGAAAGACCAACAATGACATGATATATTCCCCTAAAGATGATCAAATGAAATACCTCGCGCAGCACACACAGCCTGATAAATATGAACTCCTGCTCAGACACTGGCATCGTGTCTGCAAACTCATCGTGCTGAAAGAGAAGAAGAAAACAAGACAGATCGTCTCCTTCATGACATGCTTCTGCATTTAGAAAGGAAGTTATTATAATTTAAACCATCAACAAGTCTGCAAATATGACAGTATCCCCGATACATAAACCAAAGTAAAATTCATGTTAGAAGGTAAAAAGATGACAAAGGACAAACTTTTTAATTTTCCATTTGTTTCTGTGATTTCTAAAATATCCATATTGCTTCACAGCACCAGCTGACATAAAATTAAATCTGTCAAGCTAATGCAAGAGCGAAATATAACACAAAACATGTGAAGTTTGTTTACCCATTTGCTCTGTATAGAATAAGATGAGTCCAGTATAAGATGAGTTCTGCGATCATAAAATCCTTCGCGTTACCGAGCTCACCTGTCCCTGTTTCTCTCTGGCCGTCCCTTGGCAGTCTTTGATTTCGTGACCCATCTGACTACAGAGCGCACAGGGGCGGGGCTTGTTGGGTTTAAACTCCTCTCTGATGATGGTGAAGTTCGGCTCATGAGTGGCGAGGCCCAGCATGATCAGGTCAGCTGGTCAGTCAGAGAGGTACAGATGATATTTCGTGATGACAAAGCAGTCATACAATAAAACAAGCTAACTCCTAATAACATTTATCAGTTACTAAACTAGTATTTTATTGACCTTATTCCTTATATCAGACGGAAAGGTGAGGGCTTACCATCGGCTCCACACAGACAGTGGTGTGTGTTGGGGTCATGGTTCGGTTGAGCTGGAAGTGAATCACCAGGATGACAAAAGAAAATGAGTGTTTGAGTTTGATTGTGTTCATACATCTTCATATTTCTGACCCTCAGATCAAACCGCCTTTCTTCACCAGTTTGTCAAGTCTGACATCATTCTGTCTGCTTTCTCTGTGTTTCACTATTAATGGGGAGGGGAGGAGGGAGGGGAGGGGAGACGAGGAGAGGAGACGGGGGTCAAGGAGATGAGGAGACAAGGAGAGGAGTCGGGGAGGGGAGTCGAGTCGTATAAATTAAGAACTGGGACTAATGTCTAACATGAACCATCTCGTGAGAGTTTCGCAACTTGTGGGTTACCTTCTAGACATGACCACCATTTTGGCTGCAATCTGGAGTCCTGACTGTCCAACAGTACATGGGCTGTAATGTACTCCTTTGTACCTCAACAGGCATGAGTACATTATTAAAACTTATCTTACCTCTCTGTCTCCTGATGTAGTCCATAATCTTGTGTTCGCCTTCACCAGGGACACTGGCATCAGACAGGAAGACCTGGATAATAAAAAGTTATTAAAAGGTTAGTGACAACACTATCCATGTCAACACGACAACTGCCAAGAGCTGAAAGAGTAAAACACAAACTAAAGACGGATAATTCATTTTAACACATAATTGTTTTGTCTATAAAATGTCGGTGACATGTTGGAAACCTGAGCAGCAACACACCGTGATGTTCTTCCATCCTGGATCGTTGCTGAGTCTGTCTGCGATGTAGTATCGAAGACACTGTGCCAAGTTGTCCATAAACTCTGTTCCCTGCAGACAAAACGAGTCATATACATATATATACATACATATATATACATACATACATACATATATATATACATACACACACACACATATATATATACACACACACACACACATATATATATACACACATACATATGTATATATATATATATACATATACATACATACATATATATATGTGTGTGTGTATATGTATATATATATATATATATGTATGTATATATATATACACACACACATATATATATACACACATATATATACACACACATATATATATATATACACACACACACACACACATATATATATATATATATATAAATATATATATATATAAATATATAAACAATAAAAAAACATATATATATAACAAATACCAGTAAGTAAGAACCATTCCAGTCATTAAAGACACACAGTGATAACAGACAGTGAAATAAGCAGTAATGAGTCTGACACACTGTAAAAACACTTCTTCCACTTACTGGAGTGATGCAGTTACTGTCAAACCTCTCTTTAATCTCCTCAGGTGGAAGATAACCCCCTGTAGAGGAAATAACAAGTACGGTTACACAGAGCTTGGAGGGTTTAAAGGTTTAAAAAGACAAATAACCGGTGTGCCAAGCCCTCCACTCCACTAGGTGTCCTGTTGCTGGTTCTGCAGGCGGATGAGCTACACCTGGACTGGTGGTGGATATAGCAGCTCCTCCCTTCCCACCGAGGCCTCCATTCCTTGGCTGGAACAGTTTTGGTTTTGTTTGCAGCAGACATTTTCACACACCCAGACATGCCTACATTACTGGTCACTGAGTTTCCATGTTTGTTCAGTTATTAATTGTTAGTCTGATAAATGAATGCCTTTTACCATTTTAAAACTAGTCTGGTCTCCTGTTTTTGTTGCAGCCTTTGAGCCGGGTTGGAACGATCACATAAATACACAGTGGGCATCTATCTATTTGGATTAATTCAGCTATTTTAGCCAGTGCTGACTGAAGCTCCTGGTCTGGGTTAAGACAGTGTTTCCTCCCTCATACCAGGGTAAATATTTCAGATTAGAGGTTGACCGACGTGAGATTTTTTTATTTTATTTTTTATTTATTTTTTACAGACTAAGGACAGCTGATGGCAGATATATGATGCCAATTTTTCTTGCTGATATCTTTGGCTGGTTTTCTTTTTTCCTCCATCTGATAAAATATAATAGCTTAAGAATAATAAATGATACAGAAGTTTTTTTTATTTAAGTAAACATTTATTGAACAACACCTATGGTCTGTCTCACCAGTCGGCACTTTGTGTCTGCACAGTTTCTCCCAGCTAGGACGTTGTTCTTGTCACACAGTCCTGTAAAGGTTAACCCAGCGGGCTTCATCTGCTGAGGTCTGCTGGTAGAACGGCAGTTTGATGGACACAAGGGGCGGAGTCACACCTGGTCTACAGCAACTACACTGGGCTGCCCGCAGATGTGCCTGCTTGTTAATCGGCTTCATATGCTCAGACATCGGCTGATGCCGATTATGAAAAAGTGACCATAAATCAGCCTGATTAATCGGTTGTCGACCTCTACTTCAGATACATGAAACAACTGTGCATCAGGTAATAATGCTGCAAAGAAAAGGATGGAAATCAGCTGTGTTTTAAAGCCTGGACATCCTCTGAAAGAACACAGAAATGACCAAACATTTACAAACAGTATTTTCTGTCCAGAAGCTCAGAGGAAATACCGTCCTACCATGAAGAAAGAGTCATGTAATGGTCACCATACATTCTCTGTACTTGTAACAGGGATTTAGAAACAGCACACACACCTCTCTGGATGATCTCCTCCCTGATGCGATTCTTCTCCTCCACCAACTCCACTCCTTCTTTGGAGGCACGAAACCGCCGAGAGCGCTGCTGGTTCATCTTGGCCCGCGGAGCCTGGTGAAGTTAAACAGGATGTTATTTCTACTGTACAGCAGCTGATTTCAGGCTGGTCATCACAGCAATTTTCTGTCTGCATGAACCCAGACAGCGTCAGATTATTCTGATTCACGCTCACATTCACACCTACGGGACATTTCGAGTCATCAGTTCACCTGCATGACTTTGGACTGTGGGAGGAAACCGGAGCACCTGGAGAAAACCCAGGCTAACACGGGGAGAACATGCAAACTCCACACAGAAGGACCCCCAGTCAGATTCAAACCTATGAATCTCCAGCTGTGAGGCACCACCATGCAGCCCATCCACACTTAAACCTTATTGTTTTAAAAGGAAAACAAACTCTGAGCAGATGAGAAGTTTAGACAGTTTCAGAATCAATCTCTGTCCATACTACCACGCCTGAAAGCACATATCACATGACCATTCATGTACTCTGGGCATGCATGTGCTGGTGTAAACAGGAAGCAACACTGGACATGAGAACTGATGCAAAGCGCTCAAAAAATAACTTCCCCCTGCACATGTAAGCAGCCGTAACATTAGAAATTGCAGAATTTAACTGCTAATAGGTCAGGAACACTTGTAACTCGTTATGCATGTTGGTCGAGGCTGACTTCAGCAATCCGTCTTTGTTTTAGGGGCTCGAACTCGCCGGAATAGTGTGGACGCTAGGCTTAACTGTAGCAGCGGTTATCTGTTTAAAACCAAAAACATTAGTGTGGGTGTGCCCTGATAAACGTTTGATTCTCTGGAGGGTATTTCAGTTATCTTCGTTTCCGTTTTTGTTGTGGATGTGAGCTCTCATCCAAACTTTGCTCTCGCGGCACTGAGGGTAACTCACCACTCCATCGATGGCCATGTAGAGAACTCTCCTGGGCCGCACAATATTGAACAGGCGGTCGATGTACTCGAAAATGGCGACCATCATCTCATCCTCATTTTTAGGAGCGGGTCTGTGGAGAGCAGAGGTCAGAGTGTGATGCAGGGTTTTTCATTTTTTTTCCACAGATTTATGCTGATCTTAGATGTGTGGGTGTGTGATACCAAACTTCACTTAGAAATCTGGGTATTTTAAAGTTCCCTTGTTGAATGTAAGAACAGTTCATGAATGGGAGGATTGGCTTTAAGTTTTGTCACTACAATCAAACATTCAGTTTTGATCATACAAACAAAATACTTGATTTGTGCTCATAAACGTCTCCTCATCACTCTGGATGCACTCTAGGACTACAACTAAAGTTTTTCATCCAACATTGATTTAATCTGTGGATTATTCTACAGATTAATCAATCTTCTCATCATGCTTCTACATACTACATCCTGTTCATATTCAGCTTATACATTAGAAATACTACCTTCCACAAATTCAAATTTACATTACTTTAATATGTATGTTAATATTTAAGCCATATATATATATATATATATATATATATATATATATATATATATATATATATATATATATATATATATATATATATATATACACACACACACACACATATATATATATATACAATACATACATACACACACACACACACACATATATATATATATATATATATAAACTTGCACTATTTTACATTTTTGATCTTCAGTTTGCTTTTACTTGCACAAATTCACTTTTGTGTAAATATATATATTTAATGAGCACAGTTCAAAGGTACCTAAGACCCAATATTTTAATTGCCTGTGACTGCTTGCTGAAATAACTGTGCATATGACAAATAAAAAAACTACACTAAAACTAGTCAAGTCATTTTTAGTCTGTCACGATTCCCAGAGTCCAAGGTGACATCTTCAGTCTCTTTGTTTGACCATCAGTCCAAAGCCCCAAAACTTTGAATTCATAATTTAAAAGGAGAGAAATAAAGAGAAGCTAATGTATGAGCAAATGCTAATGAGTCCCTATTGTGACCTTTCAAAGTCAAATTTTATTGAAAAGTTTACTCATTTGACTGTTTGACTGACTGAAACAGAACAAAGTTAAATCACTACAATAAATTGCAAACAGATAATGTAGTGTTAAATGTCCAAACAGGGGCAAAGCGATATGGCCAAAATCTTCTATCCTCCTTTATAAGTAATTTCATATTTCATAGCCTGATAATGATATATATCACAATATAGCATGTTTTCTGGTCACAACAAATAAGTAGTCTGTATGAAATCATGTTTTTGAATACTCCTTTGTGACACGACGAATGAAAAGTACAGATTCTTTTGTCATTTTATTAAGATCTTTAGTACGAAATGGACAGTTTAAAGTTAAATCATAAACCTAGCCTATCGCAAAATAATTTGACCTATATGTATTTTCATATTGCCAAGCCCAAATGTAAACTGCACACAGAGGAGTTCCTACTTGTCTTCTGGATGTGTACATGGATGAATGATCCCGTTCATGTCCAAGTACAAGTTGTCGAACTCCACCTCGTTGGGGTTGGGCTTCGTAGTATCGACAGGAACACGGACCCCGTTACATTCTTTACCCTGTGAGGACGAAACAAGACAGAAACAACCTTGTTTTGAGGGTGTCACAGGCTTTTACCTGGAAAATAGTTTGGCAGAAACCTAAATAACTGCCACAGTCATGACACAAACAGCAGTTGCTGAAAGAAATCATTTCATGACAGAGTTACACATCAAGTTTTATTTATTTATTTTATTTCATTTATTTAATCACGGTGTAGTCGTGGACTATGACCTGCAGCCATGTTAAGACAATTACAAAGACAGCAAACTATCACCTGAAGAATACAGCAAGAATTAAAGGACTGATGAAGAAATGCATTGAGCTTCAGCCGACATGACTACTGTAATGGCGTCTTTCCTGGTCTTCCTACTTAAAATCATACAGCTGCTGCGAGAGTCCTCACTACGACCAAGAACGTGGATCACAGCAGTCCAGTTCTGAGGTCTCTACTCCAGCTCCCTGTCTCTCAGAGAACTGATTCCACATAAAAATAGTACTTTATTGATCCCCCAAGGGGGAAATTCAGGAATTGAGAAATCCTCCTGCTGGTTTACAAAGCACTAAAACGGTTTGAGGCCCAAACACATTTATGATCTTTTGCTATGTTATGAACTATCCAGACCTCTCAGGTGATCTGGATCAGGTTTGCTTAGTGTCCCCAGAGCCGGAGCTAAATCTGCAGAAGCACCGTTTCAGTTTTTAATGAACCAAGTATTTGGATCAAGCTCCCAGAAAACTGCAGGATGCTCCAACTCCGAGTCCTTTTAAATCAAAGCTTCAATTTTTCCCATTTGCTGCCTTTTATTAAACCAAATAATAATCTTATACGATATCGTCCACCCATGTGTGTTATACTCTACTTTAGCTTCTATTTTAGCTGGTTTTTAGCTTCTAATCATTTTTATGACAATTTTAATTATGTGTTCTTTTGCACTCTGAATTGCCCCGTTGCCGAAATGTGCTATACAAATAAAGCTGCCTTGCTTACCTATCCATCTATACATACATATGTATTTATATGTATATATGTTTTATTGCACTAATTCATACTTCTATTATATGATCTAATATCTTGTATGGCCTTGTTTTCTGTGGCAGCCTCTTGGCCAGGTCATTGTAAATGAGAAATGGTTCTCTATTGACTTACCTGGTTAAGTAAAAAAGGTAAAATATTGCTTATTTTACTTTTATTTAAGCAGGTAAATTTAAGTGTGTGAAAACCATTAATTTCATCCACATGCACAGGAGGCCACTACCGACAGTATTCTCCAACACTAAAGATGTATTAACAAGTTGAGTAGTAGTAGTATTTAGATCCCTTTACTTAGTAAAATGTGTGTAAAAACGTTAGTGTTTGCTTATTATATCTGATGTCTGATTTACTATTACTGCTGCATTAATACGTGTGTTGTATTTTACAGGTTTTGTTTAACTCTTGTGTATTTTGTTGAGTAGTTCAATGTACTGCGATGCAGCATAATGGAAACTATAAACTAACGTTACTGGAGTAAAAACTACAATCAGTCTCCTGAAATTCGCAAACTTCCGTCATTTACCGCGTCGTTGGTGACAGACCGAAACCGTTAACACACAAAAAGCATGTATGCGACGACATTAACGTCCGAGAAGACAGATAACCGACTGAAACCAGTAAAATAAGACGTATTTATCGAGATGTGATACGCTAAAATCTTCCCGCTAAACGGTGAAGCACCGTGTAAACGGTGTCGGCTGCTAGCTAACATGCTAACCACTTACCTTCTCCTCCACACAATGCACAATGATGGACGCATATTTTCGGCTAAGCCAGCGGAAAAACGCCGGGACTCCCATCTCCGGTGAAGAATCACTTTTCTGTCCGCTTATAAAAAAGTCAACTCAAGAGGAAACGGTTAAAATAGTTGAATTAAAACACGAGTTGTTGTGAATGAGTCCAACAGCCCGGCTACATGCTGTTGGCCGTGGCCATTATGTACTGCTTCCGGTTCATGTCGGCATTTTCCGGACAATTCCGGAGAGCCACGTGTGCCCACAGCGACCCCAATGACCATAAACGGTACTGCAGTAGAGGAGAATCCCCTGTAGTAGAATACAAGTGAAGTATTCACAAGAAGTACTAATACCGCTCTGTAAAAATACTCTGTTACAAGTAATAAAAACAGTATTAAAAGTACAAAAATGTCCCCTGTGGCTGTTTTACTATTACATTATAACCATTACATTATTATTACACATGTATTAATGTAAAAGCAGGATTTTACTGTTGTAGTTGGTTCTTTCCGAATATTAACAAATTATTATTTTCTCCATTAATCAATTAATTGTTTGGTTTGGTAAAAAAAAAAAAAAAAAAAAAAAGTTAGAAATGCCATTACAATGACCCAGAAGTGAAAATGTCACTTTCACTATGTTACCTACATAACATTACTAATACATTAACATTATTGACATTATTAACACCATTAACATTAATAATATTATTAACATCATGAAAGCAGCAAATCTTCACAGTTGTGAAGCTGGAAGCATTAAATGTTTTACATGAAAAATAGTTTCCAGTTTATGTCAATCAACCAGTTATTAATTATTGATTAATCAACTAATCGTCTCAGATGTGCTTGTACTGTGGGTAGGATTATTTAGAGCAAAGCATCATATTTTATAAAGTGTACGTTTTGTGTGCAAGATGTATATTATTATCATATCATATTATCTTATTATCATTATTATTATTATTACTATTAATTTGTTTATTCATTTCTTTATGTTTAAAGACATTACAAATACAAAAGTTTTGGCTTGAAAAATTAGTTCCCAGTTAATTTCTGTGAATCGACCAATTGATTGACTAATCGTCCCAGATGTGCTTGTACAAATAGCTTGTATAGCAAATCATCATATGTTTTGCATGTAATTTGTATGTATATAAACAGTGCGTATATATATATATATATATATATATATATATATATATATATATATAAATACATTTGTGTGTGTGTGTGTGTGTATGTGTGTATATATATACACACACACACACACAAATGTATTTATTTATTTATTTTTAAAGAAAATACTTAGAAATGAAATTTAATTTAAGGAAAACTCAAAATAAACCAAGCAATTCATCAATGATTAGATAATATTATCACTTATTATTTGGACATCATTAATAACAAAGAATATCAATTGTTTTATATTTATAGATTTTTTTAACATGCACAGTTGATTTTCTTTAAACGTTTTTGAAATAATGGCAAGCTCTTACTAATGCTGATAATTCCTGTTGCAGACTCCCTGCTCCCTGTAATTGTAGTGTGGTTGGATCTCAGCCTGATGTTACATAATGCTCCTTTAATGGGGACTCTGAACAGAGGCCCTCTCCCTTCCCAACCCTGCAGTACCACATTTAAGGTGAATTAGATTCATGGAGGGGGGGAGGACCATTAGCCTCCCTCTTCAGGCATCAACACTGCAGTATTATTACTGCAAAGAGCTGCTGATGGAAAACACTTGGCCCGCTCTGACGGGCCATTTCCATAAACATTTACACTGGAGTTGGAGTCATCATTTCAGTGTTTGTGGAGGGAAACGGAGCAGATGAAGGATGCAGATCCCAGATGTGAGAGTAGAGGTGTTACAGCTCAGGACAGGAAAAGCCATTTTCCCAGCTGCAGAGGATGCATCCACGCTGTGAACGTACAGGCTGGGCTTCGCTCTGGCTCGCTGCAGATTCATTTCCATAAAGACCTCGTTGTTTAAGAAAGCGGAAAACATCAACAGGGTTCTTTCTTCAAAATCAAATCATGCAGGGTTTCTGCAGTTTGTGTGTGAGCTGGTTGATTTCCTGCAACCTGCTGATGACCTAAAGAGGGGGAGCGCCCTCACCTGGTGGGTCATCACCAGTATAACCAGTATGAGGCTTCAGCAGCTTCCAGCCTCCCAACACCAGCTGTCTGCAGCCTGAGATCATCCCCAGACGGGTCTGATCCTAGCTCATGGATATACATAGATAGATAGATAGATAGACAGACAGAGACAGATAGATAGATAGATAGATAGATAGACAGACAGAGACAGATAGATAGATAGATAGATAGATAGATAGATAGATAGATAGATAGACAGACAGAGACAGATAGATAGATAGATAGATAGATAGATAGATAGATAGATAGATAGATAGATAGATAGATAGATAGATAGATAGATAGATAGATAGATAGATAGACAGACAGATAGAAGAAAAATGCCTCATATCTGGATGAACTTAGTTTCTAAAATCAAATCTAAACTCATTCTGACAGACCTACATGAAATAAGTCATATTCTGTAATTAGATGTTTGTTTTTATATCAGAGCTCTATATGAGATAAATATCCCCTTCAGTCTATTCATGAAACCATCTCAACAATAAGACTGTCTATAACATACATATGTTTATATTTGCATCTAGTGCACCGCTCATATAAAAGCAGAATCCTCATTGGTTGTAAATTCATCCAGTTGTGCTTTACCAAGATTCAAGATTCAAGATTCAAGATGTTTATTGTCAGTCCGGTTATACAAGTACAAACGTGTGAAATTCTTATTGCTGAGAGGTTTCATTTAACACACACAAGAAAAAAAAGGGTAGAGGAAGAGAAAATAACAATAATAATAACAATAACAATGACAACAACAACAATAATACTACTAATAATAACAACAACAACAATAATAATAACAATAATAACAACAACAACAAAAATAATAATAATAATAACAATAACAAAAAGTGACTGAGATGAAATAAATTTACAGTAATAAAATAATAGGAAAAAAAAGTGTATTTACAGTTGTACAATAAATACAATAAATACAATATATAATAAATACAATAAAGTGACTGCTTAGTGCAAGTGGTAATTGTACAGGTGCACAGTATTTGACAGTATTTACAGCATTTATTTTTTATTCATTTATTTTTTATTGCACATTTTGCATAGGTTGTGTTATACTGTTTATTGCATTTGAGGTGTTATTGCACTTCTGAATGTGAGAGACTGCTTTACAGTTGAACTGTTTAGCAGTCGTATGGCCTGGGGAGAGAAACTGTTCCTGAGTCTGCTGGTTTTAGTCCTGGGGGTCCTGTATCTCCTACCAGAGGGGAGGAGGGAGAACAGGCTGTTGTGGGGGTGTGTGGTGTCCTTTATGATCCTCAGGGATTTCCTGAGACACCGCTGGTTGAACAGTTCCTGCAGGCTGGGCAGCTCGCACCCGGTGACATGTTGGGCCGAGCGCCCCCCTTCCCAGCCCACCCCCCTTCCCAGGGCACCACTCTTCCCAGAGCACCACCCTTCCCAGGGCACCACCCTTCCCAGCGCACCACCCTTCCCAGGGCACCACTCTTCCCAGAGCACCACCCTTCCCAGTGCACCACCCTTCCCAGAGCACCACCCTTCCCAGCGCACCACCCTTCCCAGGGCACCACTCTTCTTCCCAGAGCACCACCCTTCCCAGTGCACCACCCTTCCCAGAGCACCACCTCCCTTCCCAGCACACCACCCTTCCCAGCACACCACCCTTCCCAGCGCCACCCCCCTTCCCAAGCACCACCCTTCCCAGTGTACCACTCTTCCCAGCACACCACCCTTCCCACACACCACCCTTCCCCACACCACCCTTCCCAACACCACTCTTCCCACCACACCACCCTTCCCAGCGCCTTCCTGTCCCTGTTGGTGCCGCTGCTGTACCAGGTGATGAAGCAGCCTGTCTATGGTGCCTCGGTAGAAGTCCCTGAGGATCTGAGGTTTTACCACACACACTACATGTTAAATAATAATAATAATAATAATAATATATATATATATATATATATATATATATATATATATATATATATATATATATATATATATAAATATAAATGAAAGCATGTGAGAGATATTTGTCTTTGTCTTCTTCTGACATTCAGCACTTACATTTAATAAAACAACAGGATTATGTCTCTAAATGACCACTGGCACAGAACATTATGATTATTGATTCACCACATAGGAAAATTTGACCTTTTGTTTTCACAGGAATAGATGAATAATATGTAAATGTAAACTTCCTGTTTACATTAGAAGATCATTTACATCCTCATAACAATATGAGAGGTGACTCTCACAGGCAGCTTCATAATAATAACATGCTGGTGTGTATATATTGTTTATTTCGTTGTAATATTTGTGTATCCTGTGTTTTATGTGTGCTATATGTGGGCATCCTACTGCTGTGTTGCTGTATCACTAATTGCCCCACTGGGGACAAATAAAGTTATTGATTGATTGGTTGAACATTTTCTGTACAATGCTTCAGCTTGTCTTTGTTTTTCTTTTGTTGCTTTTTCAGTTATTATCTTAGTTGTTATTATTTTTTCCCTTATACAATCTTAAAGTATATTCTTGTGATATTTCTGTGATCATCAAATTCATGTAGTAGTATAAATAAATAAATAAAAAATTCAACGTTCAGATGAAAAGTCAACAACTGTCTCCTACTGTTCGAGAAAATTTACTGAAAAATGGTAATATATTCAGTTTTTGTTGCTTTTGCTTTGAATTTCATGTTTTTTTGTAAGCTGTTTTATAATTTCATATTTTTACTAAACAACCTGCATTGTTGATTAATCTGATGATTATTCTCTTGCTTTGGTCCTTAAAATTAAAATTAATAAAATGAAAACCAAGGTGGTATAAGGTTGTTTGTTTTGCACTTTAAGACTAATGTGCAAAACTAATCTTTAAGACTAAAGATATTAAAATTATTATCACATAAGATAAAGAAAAGCAAAAGGAACCAGAAAATAATTGGCATTTTTGCTTAAAGCTATTTATAATGCTGATCATTTTCTGTTTAGTGACTAATTGATTAATCAACTAATTGTGTTTCATACAATCTTTTTGATGTTTGTTTGAAAAATAAAGTAATATAATCTATAATGACAGCATCATGTCAGTTTTAGACATGTTAGACACCAAATAAAACACATGTATTCATAAACATGTAAAAAAATAAAATAAAAAGTCAAAGCACATCTGAGTCTTTCCAAGTCTTCTCACAGTTTGACTGATTAGATTATTTTCGCTGCGATGATCCCATAATAAATGACCATTTAAAGTTTATGTCAGAAACTACTCAAATTATAAATGTTGGTTCTCGTTCTGTCTTTGTTCATGTCGCTCTAGAAATGTTGTTGTATGGGGAAAATATAAACAATAATTTAAGAAATTTAAATGTAATTTACTGGGTTGTATAGTTCATACACGGTTAAAGTAAATCTCTGGAGTTAAATAATAACATGAATTATTATAATTATTCCAGTCAGGACTTAAGAACAATGACGATATCTGTGTAAATGATATAATACAGCAGATTAAAGCTGCTCATTAAAATGGGAGATAATCCTGACATTAAATCTGAACCAAAGGAAAAAGTTCCTGATGAATTTGGCACAAAGCCGCTGCAGCTCCCGCTTAAGTATTCAAACAACATTTAATCTCATTTAATCTAATTTAATCTGCGATCCAGGAGTTGATTTGTGTCGATGCTCAGACACCAGGAGCTCCGGCAGCAGTTTCACACACCAGATATGAATCATCTGATTAGTAAGAAGTTCAAGAAAAGAGCTCGTCAAGGAAAAAAAGGATCTCTTTTCCCGCCGTGTCAGTCCAATTCAAACTGTACCGTAGCGTCATGCTAACAAAGCGGCCGGCTTTGATTAGCCGATCCCTTTAGCCTGCACATGAAAAGCTCAGCAGGAATTCACGCGGTATAATGCAGCAATTTGTGTCTCCGAGGTCGTGATGTGTCCTCGGCGTCTTCACATCTGAGCCTCTTTGAGTCGCTTTCTGCTCATTGTGCTGCAGGAATAAAGAGCCGCCGGGGTTCGGTTTTCATCCGTCCTATGAAACGCACACACACTCAGTTTACTTCTCATTTTCCCTCCTTTCAGCTGAGCTCTACGAAACACTGTGATGTTGCATTGTGGGAATGATTTCAGGTGCCATGTAGGGGACGGCGTGATTGGAGCCATTTAGTTTCTGGTTGTTTGGGAGGAAAAACTTTTAGCCAAGTGGAAAAATACTGCTTTAAAAAAAACTTTTCTGAGCTCAGTGAGGTGCAGACGTTTAAAAGGGCCGCTAAATTAAAAGTTTAACTTGAATAACACCACCTCGTTACCGGGATTCAGTCGCGGTTAGGTTTAGGCAGCAAAACCATTTAGTTAGGTTTAGGAAAAACATTGTGGTTTGGATTAAAATAAGTATGTTATTGAAATAAAATATGTACATGAATAATGTAATATAGAGTATTAGAAATTAGTATAGAAAACACTATGAACTTTGTCACTAATGAGATTCAAAATAACTCAACACTTGAGGTCACAAACAGCAGCCTCCTGGTTAATAGTCCTGTGTTTGTTGGACCCACTGTAAGTAGTCTACCTCACTAGCTCTAAGCGTAGCGTATTCACATGAATTTGTTTACACCGCCGTCAGTACAGACTACATGGCGTACGAACGAAACGTCAAAGGCAAGAATGGCGTTCTTGTTGCACAGCTGTGACGCTCAGCCCCTCTGGTGCCCTTAATGCCTGCACAACTCCGCCCTTGCTTCACCCTCATTCTCTCACCTGATCACGCAACCAATCATCAGCCATCTAGTCAGCATTTAAGCTTCCTCGGTTCACTCACTCCATGCCACACTCTCCACTCTCTTTTGGACCGATCTCCTGCTGCCGACCTCGTTACGTTTAGGCAACAAAACTACAGTAAGGGACACAGTTAGGTTTAGAAAAATCATTATGGTTGGTAAACAACTTAGCATGGAAAATGTCACAAACGTCACTAAAACATTTCTGGTTCCAAAAAACCAAGATGGCAACAGCCAAAATGACAAAATTGAAGCTTTAAAACTGTAGTTTACAAAGCGGTGGGTGACATCTTCTTATATTCGGTCGAGGCAGTTAGTAGCCTAAGTGTGTGGTTGATGGATGGCCGTTGGGTGAGGAGCACCCTCCGGGAGTTTGCATCCCGTGTTAGACCTGCTTTTAAAGTTTCCATTTTTATTAAACTAAAGGTACAGTTGAGCCGATGGGAATGTCATTAGAACAGATAAGATAAGATATTCCTTTATTAGTCCCACAGTGGAGAAATTCACAAATGTCAATGACAAATGTCATAGAAATCCATCCTATCATTTTTGAGATGTCTCACTCCAAAATCTAATATACCAAACTCATGGTGGCACTAGAGAAGGTCAAGAAATCACTAGGTGTCATCCTCTGGAGACCATGAATGTCTGTATAAAATCCATCCAGCACTTATTTCAGCAGCAGCAGCAATGTTTCAGTCAGTAATAGGATCAGTGGTGGATGTGCTAATTGAAAAGGCAGCGCCGCTCTGCAGCTCTGATGAAGTGAAACACTCTTGGCAGAGGTAAAGCGCTGTAATTGAGCTAAATTTGTCTCAATGAAGGCGCTCACTTAAAAAGCGAGAGCTGGCCGATGCAGCTAGGAGGGGTCTTTACCTGCACATTAGAGGAGAAGGCATTTTAATAACAACACACACCCTCCTCCTGCTCCTCCTCCTCCTCCTCCTCCCTTGTTAGCATCTCACTGGAGTGGAACTCAATTATTGTTAATGGAAGTTCACCACACACTGAATCGGGAGCTGTTGTCTGCTGCAGACGGCCGATCTGTACGCTGAGTCTCAGGTACACAAACATTTCTCAAACATTAGAAATGATCTCCTAATACTTCCACTGCTCTTATCTTTCTTTCTCATTCTTTTAACCATAGAGGCTAACCATGGAGGCTAACCATGGAGGCTAACCAACCATAGAGGCTAACCATGGAGGCTAACCAACCATAGAGGCTAATCATGGAGGCTAACTATAGAGGCTAACCATGGAGGCTAACCACAGAGGCTAACCATGGAGGCTAACCATGGAGGCTAGCCATAGAGGCTAACCATAGAAGCTAACCATGGAGGCTAACCATGGAGGCTAACCAACCATAGAGGCTAACCATGGAGGCTAACCATGGAGGCTAGCCATAGAGGCTAACCATGGAGGCTAGCCATAGAGGCTAACCATGGAGGCTAACCATGGAGGCTAACCATGGAGGCTAACCATAGAGGCTAACCAACCATAGAGGCTAACCATGGAGGCTAACCATGGAGGCTAACCAACCATAGAGGCTAACCATGGAGGCTAACCAACCATAGAGGCTAATCATGGAGGCTAACTATAGAGGCTAACCATGGAGGCTAACCACAGAGGCTAACCATGGAGGCTAACCATGGAGGCTAGCCATAGAGGCTAACCATAGAAGCTAACCATGGAGGCTAACCAACCATAGAGGCTAACCATGGAGGCTAACCATGGAGGCTAGCCATAGAGGCTAACCATGGAGGCTAACCATGGAGGCTAGCCATAGAGGCTAACCATGGAGGCTAACCATGGAGGCTAACCATGGAGGCTAACCATAGAGGCTAACCATGGAGGCTAACCATGGAGGCTAACCATAGAGGCTAACCATGGAGGCTAACCATAGAGGCTAACCATGGAGGCTAACCATGGAGGCTAACCATAGAGGCTAACCATGGAGGCTAACCATGGAGGCTAACCATAGAGGCTAACCATGGAGGCTAACCATGGAGGCTAACCATAGAGGCTAACCATGGAGGCTAACCATAGAGGCTAACCATGGAGGCTAACCGCTGACAGCACTTCTTTTACTTGTTCCACTGACGAAGGCAGTATGCAGTGTGTACTGTAGTGTGTAGTATGGAACGCAAGTTAATATTTTTTGTACACAAGGCTGGGTTTCTTTCTGTTTATTTTGTTGTTGTTTTTTTTTTTTTTAAATAGAAGTTAACAGCATGAATGTGACCAATGCAGTGCTTTGCATTGTGGGATACAGCAGGAGAGGTTTACATCCAGGGATTTTTGGCAAACTGCAGATTTTGCTTTTATCACATACTACATACTATATGTTGGGCAAATCAGTATGTACTTGTATAGTACTGCATATTAAAGGCATAGTATGAGGTTGTACCTCTAGTATAGTATGAGGTTGTACTTCTAGTATGAGGTTGTACTACTAGTATGACGTCATATTACCTGTATAGTATGAGGTTGGACTACTAGTATAGTATGAGGTTGTACCTCGAGTATAGTATGTGGCTGTACTTCTAGTATGAGGTTGTACTACTAGTATAGTATGAGGTTGGACTACTAGTACAGTATGAGGTTGTACTACTAGTATGATGTCGTATTACTGGTATAGTATGAGGTTGTACTTCTAGTATGAGGTCGTATTACTGGTATAGTATGAGGTTGTACTGCTAGTATGAGGTTGTACTTCTAGTATGAGGTCGTATTACTGGTATAGTATGAGGTTGTACTGCTAGTATGAGGTTGTACTTCTAGTATGGTCCTCTGTTACCCTCCTCCCTGACGGTAAAGATCTCAGAATAGCAAAGACGTCTGTAGTTTCTAGGTCATACTGAAAGAGTACACCTGCTCACTGTGTTGTACAGAAATATGGTGTTTATTCATAGTGTTTATTTTCTCATCTAACCGATCACAGTGATCAGAAACAGTGTTAAACACCTGAAGAAGAACACTCACAAAATGCTGAATTCTTATAATTACAGGAAGCGCCTCATGCTCCTCGCAGGGACCTCTGGTCTCATGCTGCCCCCTGGTGGTGAACAGCTGCAGCAGCACCTGGCTTGCCTGGGCCCCCTCGAGGCTCCGGGGCCCCCTCGAGGCTCCTCTAGATGGAAGTCGAAAAGGTCACAAGTTCAGGGTTTGGTGGACTGGAAGCCACTTAGTTTGAGCCGAAGCTTTAAACAGATTCACATGAAGCTGCAGCCGACACACTTTATATTTCAACACTTCAGAGTACAAAGAGACACACAAACATCTCATTTAAAATGAAGAAAAATGATCACAGTTCTTTGTCTTTAAAATAAGTTTAAGTTTTAAGAAAATTTTTGAAATTTTGTCAAAATAAAATATCAAACAGTGGAATATGTGTCATTTTTAATGAATGAATTTGTGTCTTCTGACGTGGTGTTTTAATTAGTTGCCAATAATAATAAATTGATTGCAATATAGTATATATACAGTATTTATTCCTCTGTCATTATATAAATATGGTGATTACTCCTGCTTCTTTGTATTATTTTTTGATTTTTTGTTTGACCACGATGATCGTATTTTTATCTATTGTATGTCCTTAGGGTATGGTTTTTAAATAAGCCACTATAAGTTTCTACTTCACCCTCACACATATTTGAACTGTATTTTACTGTCATTTAATATATGTGAAACAAATAAAAAAATTATACGTATATACAGTATATAGTTATTATTATCAACCACACAACCGAGACCAGTGTCCCATAATCTAGTGTTAAACAGATTTTCTACATATGGTTTTTGTTGTCCAAACTGAGAGCCAATCAGCTCGCTGATCAGCTGTTTCCCATAATGCCCTGGGTCTTGCAGGAGGTGGAGAGCCACTGTGGTGCCTGGCTCTAAAAACTGCGACCGCTCTAGTGTTTTGAGGTTATCGCCGCCTACGGGACGTCAGAGGACGCAGATTTGGTTGATTCTGCGCCGGCCCGGCTCCTCTGCAAACAAGCCTTTTCACTTCAGTCGAGGATTCCACCGCCGCTTGGTCAGCGCCTCTCATCGTCCAAGACCGACACCTGGTACCCCGCTGGTCCTTTGGATGGACCAGGGAGTGTAAATATACGCTGGTTACATGCATACTGTCCTTTCAAAATAAACTTCTCTTTTCACAGGAAGTTAGGTTTAGGCTGTGGTTGACTTTAAAGCTGCTGGCTAACAACTCTTGAGACACAAACGGGTCTCCTGGTTAAACCTATCCACCGGGGTGGTGGATAGGTTCCAACAGGTAGGCCCTGATAGGCCCTGAGCAGACTCTCACACCCCTAAAGGTCCTGTTTGTAACTTCTTACGCCTATAAATCATTGCGGGTTGTTTCTGATGCGACGTTCTCCAGACTCAGACTCCAACTCAAAGAACACAGAAGCACTAAAACTGCACAGTTGGTGGTCAGAAGACTCAGGGGAGACCGAAGCTTTGGCGTCCAGGTCTCGAGTCGGTACCGTACTCTGCTTCAGAGTTAACCCCCATCACTTCAGTCAGCATAGAAACAAGACACTGGAAACCTCACCTGGTCTGGAAGAGCTGCAGCATTTAGTATTTAAAAAGCTAAAACCAACTTTCTTCTGCTTCACTGAGCGATTGCCTTCGGTTTTCTGTGTCTTGTTTCCTGCTGATGGAAGGGACGGCGTTAACGTTATCGTCTCCCCGGTTCTTCTGACCATGGTAGTGAGGCTGAAGAGTTATCACCAGGATCAGCATCGATTCATGGAGGAACTAACATTACTAGGAATGTAGAGTGATATTGTGGTTTTAGCTGTCAGTCACGTTGTGTCGCCTCACTGTTCTGACTAATGCTCATTCGGGTCTGTGTAGTGCAAACATGAGCACAAGCAGTAGGACTCTAACAAGACACTTCTGATGCTTACATTGAATCCCTTTAATACTACCTCACTTGCTCCGACCGGCGAATAACGCCACAGGTTTTTTTTCATTGGAGTGAGCTGAAAGCCTGGTTGGTTATGTACTGTTACTAAAAGGTGACTTCGTCGGTCGGCCTCCGATGCCAAGGGATGCTGCCCAAACGGCGGTATTTGATGAGCTGGGAGTGAGAACGGGTTGAGGATTTGTGTCTTTGGTCCACCTCTGAAGAGAAACTTTGTCATCCAGATGTATTGTGCTGTTGGAAGCAGAAGTGAACTGTGTGAAGACTGTTTGTGTTTTTCTGATTTAGTCTTTGACTCCATGTGTGTTAAAATGTTAAAAACAGCTCAGTGTTCTCAGTAAACTGGTGACAGCAGCAGCTCGGATGTTTTGATGTGCGTTATTCGTCCGGCTCTCCGCCTCATGCTGTGACTTTCAAACAGAGCTGCATGTCATTAGCCCGGCAGCTCTTTGGCTGCCACATGAAAGCCGGCTGATCGGTGGCGGCGGGGGGGGGGGGGGGGCTGTTTGCATCCCTGCACAGGAGGACGTGCATAGGCCTGCGACCGCCGCAGCGGCTTCTTTAGTTTTGCCCAAACAGGAGGCTGTTCAGCAGCCGACTTTCAAATGACCGGGGTTGATCTCGTTTGAAGCGAGGCGGAGAGGGGGCGGCCTACCGACGGCAATCCCGGCAGCGCTCACGCCTCATTACTCACTCAGATACATCGGACCAAAGGCTGCAGGGAGGATAAGTCACTAATGAGGAAAAGAGCTGATACTAAACAGGGGAATTACAAGCCTCCTCACCAGTGGAGAAGAAAAGGAGATTCACCTGAGCGGAGCAGGAAGACACCTGCTGGACCTGGAGGGGCCAGGTAACGCTACTGGGCAGGTGTTACAGCTTTACCACACTAGAAGGTGCGGAGAAAAGCAGCGGTAGGGTTCATTTTCAGACACTGATAGTGTTTTTGTTCACAAAAAAATTGGCAGAAATAATTGTGTAAGAATAACAAAAGAGAGACAAGAGAAGTTCAAACCCTGCGTTACTCTCTCACCAGGACACAACCGACCAATCACAGCAGGAGGTGGGCACATGAACGTCCGTTTTCACTCACAACTCGTCAAATACCTACACTTAGCTAGCACCCCTCGGCATCAGAGACCGACACATGGGGTGTCAATATACGCTTATTTCAAGCAGTGTCCTTTCAAAATAAACTTCTGTTTGCACAGGAAATTAGGTTTGCGCAACACAACTGTTCGGGAAAAACTGTAGGAAAGGGGTCTTCCCCTCCTTTGCTGTGTCATATATATATATATATATATATATATATATATATATATATATATATATATATATACATATTAACTCCCCCAACTCTATTCTATTACAGTACAGGTTGGTTTTCTAGACCTCTCGATGTTGCCGCAGGGGTTTAGCAAGTAAAACATCGCCACTCACACAGATTTAAATTATTTAAGCTTTTTTTGTCTGTGTTTTTACACTGAACCAAGTAAAAAGACGCTGCTGGTTCAGTTCCAGCTGGGGGTCAGAATAGAGTTGGCGACACTCAATTCCCCTCCAGTGTCAGTTGTTCTGGGTCTAATCATTGCGGCCCTGCATTGACTATGGAGGACTGAACAAAACCACCATAAAAAACAGGTACCCCCTCCCCCTCTTTTCCTCTGCCTTCGAACTCTTAAAAGGAGCCAAGATCTTTCCTAAGCTTGACCGTAGAAATGCATACCACCCAGTGAGGATAAGCCAGGGGGATGAATGGAAAACAGCCTTGAACACACCTAGTGGACATGACGCGTAGCTTGTGATGCCTTTTGGCCTGACTAATGCCCCTGCTGTGTTTAAGCTCTTGTCAATGATGTCCTCCGTGATATGCTATAACAATTTGTGTTTGTATATCTGGATGATATTTTGATCTTTTCCCCTGATAAGCAGTCTCATGAGAAGCATATTCGCCAGGTCCTTCAGCGACTACTGGACCACCAGCTGTTTGTCAAGGCGCAGAAATGTGCGCATGTCAACGGTCTCCTTGCTTGGCTTCGTGGTAACCCCAGACAACATTTGGATGGACCCCGCTAAGGTTAGTGCGGTAGCTAATTGGCCAGCTCCCACTAATTGAAAGTTAGTACAGCGCTTCTTCGGGTTTGGTAACTTCTACAGAAGGTTCATTCGGAACTTTAGTCCCATAGCTGCCCCTCTACGTGTCCTCATGTCGCCTGAAACCAATTTTGAGTGGTCTCCTCGAGCTGATCAAGCCTTTCGTAAATTGAAAGACTGCTGTTCCAGGCCCCGATGGTCACGCTCCCAGACCTCCATAGGCAGTTTGTAGAGGAGGCCTTTGACACTGGCATCGGGCCGTTCTCTCCCAGCGCTCCCTGGAAGACAGTAAGTTACATCCCTGTGCATTCCTCTCCAGGAAGCTTTCAGCTGCTGATGTTGGTAAGAGGCAGCTGCTGGCTGTGAAGGCGGCCCTCAAGGAATGACGTAACAACCATTTCTGGTATGGACTGATCATAAAAACCGAGAATATATCACAACTGCTAAGCGGCTAAACTCTCGTCAGGCTAGATGGGCATTATTCTTTAACAGATGTAACTTCACTCTCTTCTATCGCCCCGGCTCTAAGAACGCTAAGCCAGATGCCCTGTCACGTCTTTTTGACCCTGACCCTGCTCCGCCAAGAAAACAGCGGAGGTTTTGTTGCATCATGTGTATCATCATCATATCGTCTTCATGGCTTCCCTGGGGACGTAGTTTCGGACCAGGGACCCCAGTTTGTGTCCAGATTTTGGAGACAGTGATAACCTCTTCAGGTTATCACCCCCTGTCCAATGGTCAATTGGGGAGACTAAACTAAGAACTGGAGACTGGATTAAGATGCCTCGTTTCCCAGAACCCCGCATCATGGAGTAAGCATCTGATTTGGGTAGAATATGCTCATAACACGTTGCCCTGCTCCGCATATGGTCTCTCCCCTTTTCAGCGCCTCTATGGTTATCAGCCTCCTTTGCCTCCTTTGTTCCCTGATGTCGAGAAGGAGGTCAGTGTTCCCTCGGCCCATTCCCTCACCCGTCGCTGTCATCGAGTTTGGAGGGGAGCTCATCAAATGTTACTGAGGAGCTTGGCACGGTGGAAGAAGGCGGCTGACCGTCACCAGACTCCCGCGCCCTCCTATTGGCGAGAGTTTGGCTGTCCACCAGAGATCTTCCGCTGTGCATGGAATCACGTAAGCTGGCCCCTAGATTTGTGGGCCTGTTTCCTATTTCCAAAGTGGTGAACCCAGTAGCTGCCAAATTGCAACTCCTCGATCCATGCAGATTCACCCCACCCTGTCTCAGCTGTGTCTCTGGTGGAGGTTCGAGGTCTCGCCTATTCTGTGTTCTATTATTAGTTTATTAAAACTGATGCTAAAGGGCCACCTGGAGCATCAGATTTTGAAGTAGAGGGCCTTGGGGTGTTTCTAGGAGTTGCCCAGGTCCGGCACTAATCCCTGCTGGTCCCTGCTGCTCTGCCTGGAATACTACTGCCCAAATTTCATTGAATTTTGATGCATTGTATGACTAATGCAAACATTATACTTCATTTGAAATGTAATGCTTAATGTGATTTGCTCTGGAAAAAATGAAGTTTCAGGTTTTACTCCAGCTGTCTGCTTTGACAGGCCGTTACGTTGCTAAGAATCTAACACTTCCACCTGCTATGTTAGTTTTTGACAAGCTTCACGCTTATATTTAAGGTTATAGTCATGACTTGCAAATACCCATTGTACATCCAACACCTGGTTGGAGATCTCCGTCTCTTTGCACTGTATTCACCTGCACCCATGTGTCCCTTAATGCATTTCCACTACACCTCCACCTGTTTTTACTGTAGTTTCTGTACAGAGGAGCTGAAGCACCAAAAGAAATTGATGAAGTCTGAGGTCTAAATTAACAGTTTTTGTTATTGCAAAATTAATGAAATACTCATGTGACTGTCTCGAGTCTGCTTCCACTGTAACTGACCTGTCCACACTGTATACTGTATAAAGTAAAACAGATCTGAGCTACAGTATGAACACAGACTGCAAACATCCAGATGGAAAAGCGTGATAACACAACATGTGGGGTTTATTCTATCTAATTTGGCAGCATTCACATTTTGGATTATTTTTTTTTTAAAAACATCTACAACTTTTAATGTTTTCCATGTCTAAAACTATACAAACACTGAGCTGCAGTGTGAACGCAACTACAGCGGTCTTCAGCTCTACAGCTGTGCAGAGATTAAAGTCAACTCTGCTGAGCAAGAGTCTCGCAGTAAAATGTAATTGGTGCCTCACAGCAGGATGCCAACTGCAAGCATCGCCGAGGAACATTCCTATTAACTCACATTACCACTAACTAGTTAGTCACTGACGTTTCAGACAAGCAGAACTCACTTTCTTCTGTGGGAATGTCACAAATGTAAGTAAGCACATGAAAAACAACCCTGTAAATGTCTAATCAGCTCGGCCACGTGAAGATGCCATTTAAAGCCGGAGAAAAAGAATTGAGAATGATCTTTCGATCAAAAAGCGTTATTTCAAATCCACAACATCTGCTTTGGGCTGCTGTGTCGCCGTCCAATTTGTCAGCAACCAGAAAGGAGCTGCTTTAGTTAGACTTGGAAAATGGCCTCCCAGGGGGCACTGGGGCTGACCACCAACGCTTCTCGGCCACCATGCTGCTTTGACACAAGCAAAACAAAAGCACAAAGCTGCAGCGGCGACACTTTGTAGCTCGGCTTTAATGTGGTGGCAGGCCGGCTGCCCCGCTGACGTGCCGCCTCGTCGTCCTGAAGGCAACACCAACACTGCAAAGACCCCAAAAGACCTTTCCATCTTGACTGGGACCATTCTGGTGGTTTTTACTTTTTTCATTAGTTAACAACAAATGAAACATTCTTTAAACTCCTGCTGGAAATTTGACAATAATCCCTGCAGTTTTAAACTGATGGAGGTTGTTAATTTCTATAAAATCCTCTGCAGATAAATAATCCTTCACAGTCAGCATTTAGGCAGTTTTAGAAATTTTTTAAAAATTATTATTTTGTCAAAATTGCTTCAGTAAGTGGATTTCTATCAGTCTGTCTGTATGCGCAATTAGCAATTTGCACGCAAAGAAACCCAGCCTATCGTCTCTGGACAAATATACGCTGTCTATACAAGCAGCTTTTTACGACCCATATTTCGGTTTGTTGCTAGGCGGTGACCTCTACTGGCCGTGGTGATTCTGACCTAGTCTACAGTGGATGAGGTCGGGTGGGTGGATGGGTCAAAAAACAGCACCAGAACCAGAAGTTACACCAGTTCTGGTGTTATTGTAACCCAAACCACCATCCAGTCTTAAACCTTACTAAGTGGTTTTGTTCAATAAACCTAACCAAGCTGATCTTTTCCTGAACTGAACTACGTAGTTTTGATGCCTAAATCTAACCAAGCAGGCTGCATTTATTAGGGAATATTTTCAGTGGCGTATTAATCCACATGGTGCTTCAGTATTGGTGGCAGCAGAACGAGGAATTGGAGGGACTGAGACAGAATAAATCAGCCTGAGGCCCAATTAAACTCCACCAACTGGATTCCATCAAAAGGCTGTTACCACTCCCCTCTGCCCTCCCTCCGACCCGCCCGCCACACGGCAAACAGAGCCCTTTCTTTGTTCGCGGCGGCCATGACCGAGCCGAGGTCGTGGCTATTCCCCGGAGGGGGGGTTCTCGCTTTGTGTTGTCCCAACCGGGGGGGTCAGAGGCTCTGAAAGGCCGCGGCTCAGTTTAACATCTATTAGCAGAAAGCTGCGACCCCCGTGGAGACGCTCCTATTGGCTGCTGGGGATCAGGACGCGCTGCATCCCCTGAAGACCTCGTACGGTTTTATTCATCTGGATGTTGTTCACTCACTACAGGTTTCAATCAGTCGTCTCCATCTTGTTCAACAGTGTTGACAAAGTGAGAGAGACACCATTAGGTGGTGCAGCTCTACGATGAATGTAAAGCCACATTCAGACAACATGGTCTACACACAACACATAAAACACAACTCTCATAATATTAAAACAAGCTCGCTGCAGTTTCTATGAGGTTCAGTCGCCATTGTTCCAGTGGATGATTTAAAAGTCTTAAATCTTTTTTGTAATAAACAGAAAAATAAAGACCTGTACTTAGTCCTTCAGCTGCCAGATCTGAGCGGTTGAACCGTGAGCTCGGGGAAGCCCGTCCGCTCGTCCATCTCTCTGGTGAACTGCAGGTCGACCGCCTCGCCCACGACCACCTCGGCCGTGGTGAACACCTCCAGGTCTCCCAGCACGTGACCCCCGATCGTCCCGCCCTCCACGTCCGACAGGCAGATGTGGATGTGGGCGTCCCGGTTCAGAGTCCCCACGAGGGACACAATCTCGAACCGACCACTGAGGTGGATCACCTGAAGGGGGGGTCCACGAGCAGGAAACATGGAGGACAACACTATAATTTATAGTAACAGAACTTCATTAATATTAACATAACTTCATTTATAGTAACATAACTTTATTTATGGTAACATAACTTCATTTAACGTAACTTTATTTATAGTAATATAACTTCATTTATAGTAACATAACTTTATTTATAGTAACATAACTTCATTTATAGTAACTTTATTTATAGTAACATAACTTCATTTATAGTAACTTTATAGTAACAACTTCATTTATAGTAACTTTATTTATAGTAACATAACTTCATTTATAGTAACTTTATAGTAACAACTTCATTTATAGTAACTTTATTTATAGTAACATAACTTCATTTATAGTAACCTAACTTTATTTATAGTAACATAACTTCATTTATAGTGACATAACTTTATTTATAGTAACCTAACTTTATTTATAGTAACATAACTTTATTTATAGTCACATAACTTTATTTATAGTAACATAACTTTATTTATAGTCACATAACTTTATTTATAATAACATAACTTTATTTATAGTCACATAACTTTATTTATAGTAACATGACTTTATCTATAGTCACATAACTTTATTTATAGTCACATAACTTTATTTATAGTAACATGACTTTATTTCTAGTAACATGACTTTATTTATAGTAATATAACTTTATTTATAGTCACATAACTTTATTTATAGTAACATGACTTTATTTATAGTAATATAACTTTATTTAAAGTCACATATCTTTATTTATAGTAACATAACTTTATTTATAGTAATATAACTTTATCTATAGTCACATAACTTTATTTATAGTCACATAACATTATTTATAGTAACATGACTTTATTTATAGTCACATAACATTATTTATAGTAACATGACTTTATTTATAGTAATATAACTTTATTTATAGTCACATAACTTTATTTATAGTAACATAACTTTATTTATAGTCACATAACTTTATTTATAGTAACGTAACTTTATTTATAGTCACATAACTTTATTTATAGTAACATAACTTTATTTATAGTCACATAACTTTATTTATAGTAACATAACTTTATTTATAGTCACATAACTTTATTGATAGTAACATAACTTTATTTATAGTCACATAACTTTATTTATAGTAACATAACTTTATTTATAGTCACATAACTTTATTTATAATAACATAACTTTATTTATAGTAACATAACTTTATTTATAGTCACATAACTTTATTTATAGTAACATGACTTTATTTATAGTAATATAACTTTATTTATAGTCACATAACTTTAGTTATAGTCACATAACTTTATTTATAGTAACATAACTTTAGTTATAGTCACATAACTTTATTTATAGTAACATAACTTTATTTATAGTCACATAACTTTAGTTATAGTCACATAACTTTATTTATAGTAACATAACTTTAGTTATAGTCACATAACTTTATTTATAGTCACATAACTTTATTTATAGTAACATAACTTTATTTATAGTCACATAACTTTATTTATAATAACATAACTTTATTTATAGTCACATAACTTTATTTATAGTAACATGACTTTATCTATAGTCACATAACTTTATTTATAGGGAGGGAAAAGTCCAAGAACAGGAAACATAAAGGACGACACTGTAAAACTCTGCTTTATCTAACAGTCATGTAATATGATTTTTAGTAACATAAAACTTTATTTACACTCACATATCTTAATTTATAGTAATATCACTTTATTTAACGAAACTTTATTTCCAGTAACCCAACTTTATTTATAGGGTGAGAAAAGTCCAAGAGCAAAATTTAATTTACAGCAGCCTAACTATATTTATAGTAACAACTTTATTTACAGTACCATAATTCTTTATAGTAATATGAAACTTTATTTAGAGTCACATAACTTTATTTATACATCATGTAGGGACAAGCTGAGAAAACCAGCTGAAGGTACTGATATGTGGCTTTCACACAGTTTATGTCTGTAGATGACGAGTCAAGTAATGGACTTAAGTACCGTTTTGAGTTATTATTAACATTATTAATATTTTCAGTGATTTACAATGACATAAACAGACTTGAGATAACAAAGGCACAATAATGTTTCTGCTCTCGCTGTGTGTATAAATACGCAAACAATTTATTATTTTTTGAACCGTTCTATAATAATATTTTTAGTGATTATCACTAAATATTTGAACATTTTCACAGGTGCCTGTGTCATTTTAAACACTACTTTGTTTTCCCATCAGCTTTCTACTGGATAAGCCAGAAAAAAGACACCATGCATGTGGATAATTTAAAGCTGAACAAAGACAGAAACAAAAGCACAAAACGTCTCCGAGCCAGATGGAGCTGGACCCCAGAGGGTGAATCTCAGGTACCTCGGTCCGATTTGTTGCCGTGGCATTGGCCAGCCGGAGCGTCGCCTTGGTGACGCTGCCCACGCAGGTGATGATGAACGGCGCTCGGAGTCGCCTCTCCTCCACGAACGCCTGCAGAGATCCCAACAGCTCCTGACCTGGACCGAACCGGACGGCGTGGACCCGCAGGGCCGATCCTCCTCCAGATGAACTCTGGGAGAAAAAAAGTGGTTTCATGTCTTAATTTGTGCTTCTTTCTTTTCTTTTGCTTTCTTTATGTTTTTTTCCTGTATTGTATTTTCATTTCTACCATTCACATAATTTTTAAAAGCACGTTTTAGTTATGTTCATTTTGTTGACTAAAATGATGAATAGATTTATTTAGAACTCGGCAAATACACATAATATTAAAAAATACTATAATGGTAAGAAAAAGCCTCTTTAAGATGAATTTCCCTCCAGGGATTAATAAAGGTTCATCTTATCTTATCTTTAAAAACTTCAATCTTAGCTCTATATACTCTACTTATTATTTTACAAACACACACCACACAACACATATGTTTGCATGGAAACTATTAATTAGAAATCAATAGTTTTTTTCATAATTGATTTGTAATGTAAATATATTTTCAATATGTTCTTCCAGTCCTAGTAAACACTGAGTCAGTGTCAGTAGAAATATGGATCATGTAACCTCAATCACAGACTATTTTAACTTAGAATAAGGACAACCTATCAGCCAACATATAATTATTTACATTTATTTTCCACTGTTTCCTCTTCAACTACTTTTTGGACAATAAGTAAGGCTTGAAATGCATGACTTTACTAGTAGGGGAGTATTTTCATAGTGCAGTATTGGTACTTTTACTGTAGTAAATGATGTGAAAACTTCTACCCAGTGTGTGTGTGTGTGTGTGTGTGTGTGTGTGTGTGTGTGTGGGTCGGTCCATTCAGATCTGTAACAGGATGGTAGTGTTTAACCAAACACCAGCGTGACCTCTGACCCCTGCATAAAGAGCTTATAGAGAGCATGCAGAGAGGTGGAGCAACACCAACCAATGATCCTCTTCAGCTTTAATAATCACCACCGTCGAACATTTTAAGTCCTATTTTAATTCAGTTTTTACTTGAAATTGGAAATAAATTCTCTCTAAAAAGATTTCAGGTACTTAAGAAGACAAAGTGCTTATTATAAAGTTATAAAAAGAAGAGGTTGAGCTCCTGATTCTGGGATGCCCTGCAGGAAATGGGGACAGTTCAAGGTTTCAGTTATTCCTGCATGACTCTTGTTATGCAGCAGTTCAGGAGGACAAAACGACTCACAATGAGATGAGTCTGAGCTGTTTCTGCTGCAGCTCAGTGAGGCTAAAAGGACGTTTAACCAGACTGATCATCAGTCAGACGCTCCGTGGCTACTCCATCCCTGAAAGCATGACGCCTAACATCAGTGTTTCTATTAGATGCAGCGCTTAGTGGAGGGATAGTTTCAAGCTTCATAATGTGAGGACCTCAAAGGGAAACAACCCTGCAGCAGCGGAAGTCTAACAGGAGCTATTCCGTTTATAATATAATATAATATCATAAACATTAGAAAAGTTTTCAAGTTTAAAAGTCAAAACTCACCATCCTGCTCGAGTCTGAGGCTCCTGAGGGACCGACCGCTGGTTGAGCTGCGCATGCTCAGTAAGCAGCCACCGCTTCCTGCGGAGGGGCTCAGCATAATTTCTATTTCCGGTCTTTTACTGCCACCTGCTGGTACTTTAAGAGCATAACAAGATAAGATGAGATGAACGTTTATAAAATCCCCGGAGGGAAATTATATATATATATATATATATATATATATATATATATATATATATATATATATATATATATACACTCCTGATCAAAATCTTAAGACCAGTTAAAAAATTGCAAGAATTTGCATTTTGCACTGTTGTATCTTAAGAAGGTTCTAAGTAGAGTTTCAAAATGCAAAAAGAAGAAATGAGAGCAAGAGACTAAATGTTTTGAGCAGGCAATTTATTGAAAAGAACAATGTAACTGAAATAGGCTGTTCATCAGCTGATCAAAAGTTTACGACCACATCCTTTAAAAGCCAAAACCTCTTGATGGGAAAAGCAAAAAAACTCACTGCCTTCGAACATGCTTTTTCCTTCAATGGAACAATGGAGCTCCAGGTTGTGCAGGGCGTCAAACAGCAGCTGGCTACGTGGAGATGTTGCAGCGGGCATCCCTCATGACTGAGGGCCCTCGTCTGTGTGCTGATGACTGGGTTTTTCAGCAGGACGATGCTGCGATTCACAATGCCCGTCTGACAAAGGAGTTTTTTCAGGAGAATAACATCACTCTTTTGGATCATCCTGCATGTTCCCCTGATCTAAATCCAATTGAGAACATTTGGGGATGGATGGCAAGGGAAGTTTACAAAAATGGACATCAGTTCCAGACAGTGGATGCCCTTCGTGAAGCCATCTTCACCACTTGGAGCAACATTCCTACAAGCCTTTTGGAAACACTCGCATCAAGCATGCCAACACGAATTTTTGAAGTGATCAACAATAATGGTGGAGCTGCTCATTACTGAGTCTGTTTTTGAGACTTTAATTTCTGTTTTAGGGTTTTTTTTGAGCTATGGTCTTAAACTTTTGATCAGCTGATGAACAGCCTATTTTAGTTAAATTGTTCTTTTCAATAAATTGCCTGCTCAAAACATTTAGTCTCTTGTTCCCATTTCTTCTTTTTGCATTTTGAAACTCTACTTAGAACCTTCTTAAGATACAACAGTGCAAAATGCAAATTCTTGCAATTTTTTAAACTGGTCTTAAGATTTTGATCAGGAGTGTATATATAGGGTTAGGGTTAGTAATATTATTATTATGCTTATAATAATTAAGCATAATAAGCATAATAATAATATTTATATATATTTATATATATATATATATTTATATATTTATATATTAAGCATAATAATAATATTCTGCATAACAGAAACAACTTTTAATTGCATTATGACTACAATTATTATTATTGCTCTTCATCTTCTTCTTCTTCTTCTTCTTCTTCTTCTTATTATTATTATTATCATTATTATTATTAGTAATTTATTTCAGACCTTAAAAATTATTACAATTTTTTCAAAAAGAATGCACATATAAATAAATAAATAAATAAATAAATAAATAAATAAACATAACATGCTTCATAGACGTGGCCTATGGACCACAGGAAGAGTATCTGTTGCCATGGTAACAGCTAAATAATATATAAATAAGCAAACAACTGAATAATAATAAATAAATAAATAAACATCAGTGGGGATGTTGGTAAATGCAGTCTGTGCTCATAAAGATTAATAACAATGTTTAATCTTATAACTTTGTCAAATTAATCAATGATCTATTCATCTCATTGTTCACTTTTATGATTATTTTTGGTATATTTCATCCCAGTGGACAATGATCTGAATGTCCCAAGACCTTCACAATACCAGGAAAATACTTATTATATTAATATTTTTATCATAATTATTTTTTATAGAAACTGTGTTAATTTGTTTGAGAAAAACACTAAAATACCAGAATCAACTTTAAAAAGATATTGTTAATTATATATATTATTTATATTAGTTATAGAAACTATAGAAATAGAAACTCTTATCAGAAACAGTACTGAGGACTTGATGTGGTTTCCATGCAGCTTTAAATTTTCCTCAAACTCTGAGCAGAACGTCCATGTTTTGACCCCTTGGTGGCGCTGTGGTCTGGAAGATGGATCCACCTACAACAGACGGACATCACTCAGTGCTCTCAGTCTTCAAGCTGCCCCACATGTGGTTTATTACAGATTCAGACAGCTGGACCTAATCTTCAGGTCCACAGACTTGATCTTCAGGTCCACAGACCTGATCATTACCTTCAACGGTTTGTTTATATCGTACTTTTATCAGCTGAGACACTCGACTCTGGTGGAGATCTAGGAGGAGTTCACCATCGTCTCTGGTTCAACTGTGACCACACCCACCCAACCGTGAGATCATTGCGTCCTGACCCACACGTCTACGTCACTGCAGCACGTTAGAGGTTAAAGGACAAGAGGCCAGCTAAAAATAATAAATAATAATAGATAAACCAGGGGCTGTTAAAAGAATAGTTCGCTCCATGTGAATTACAGCCAATGAGAAGCGTCAACTGTGCTGAACAGAAGCAATCAAATCTCTTTTATATCATTAAAATCATTTTGAAATCAGTATTTTGTGTATCCCCTGAAATGTTACACACTGGACCTTTAAGACTTTCAATAATCTGATCTGAGCTCCTGTTGGTGCTCTGCAGGGTCTTGTTGCTTTAAGCTGCAGGCTGTTGTCATGGACGCTGTAACCTGATAGTAATCAGGGCCTCGTAGGGGGAATACATGCGAGCGCCTTGACTCGAAATAATCGCCGGAGCGTGGCCTCGTTGGCTCCCAGGAGCCCCGACTCACTGCCACAGCCCTGATTTAAATCGGCTCATTATCACACGGAAAAATACTGACAAAATACATCAGCAGGTCTGGGATTTATCTGTGGGACTGCATGGTTTACATTCTTCCCTTTGGAAAATCCATGGTTTCATTTAGAGATCACAACAACGTCGGTGTTTGAAAGAGACAGAGAGGGACTTTTTATCAGGGAAAATTACTGTTAGAGGTGTTTGGATCTGAAAATCTACAACTCTCATCTTTGTCTTTATACCGAAATATTTCTCTGTTGATCTTCAGTTATTTTGCTGCATTTCTCTGATATGACTTGATTACAGACCTGCTGTGACCTCTGACCTCCTCATGGTCATGTATGTTGTAATGTTTCCAAAATCAAACTTCTTGACCATTTTCTCTGTCATAATGCTTTAACTATTCAGCTATTCAATTATTTAGCTCATGTACATCTGTTTTTTCTGCTTTTAGGTTGAGATGAAAGTTACAGCATGAAGTATTGGTTTCTCCAGGTGTGCTAGTGTTTGCTGTGTTTACTGTGTTTACCAGCTGGGCCCTGAACGCCCCCTCATGTTGTATTCACGACCTCGTCAGTGGAAAGTTTCTGAAAGCTCCAAGATCAGGGCTTGTGACAACAATATTAACGTTACTGTCTGAGTCTAGAAGCCACAGAGGCTAACAGTTAGCCAGCTAGCTAGCGGGGAACATGATGCAGGAAATGTAAAGATGTGATGACAGAGGAGAAAGACGAGGTTGTTGAGAATATCAACATTTTCCTCAGACAGATTATAAAACTACCAAGAAGAACAATATGACTAAAATTACAATAATAACTTATTACTAACATGAGCTCCTCCATTTCTCACAACGTCAACTAACACGTCACAAGTCGTGAACTCGGAGCTCTCAGAAACTTTCCACTGACGAGGTCGTGACTACGATATGAGGGAGGCGTTCAGGGACCAGCTGGTAAACACGGTAAACACCACCACCCCTGAAGGCACCAGTCGTCACTGGGGCGTCAACCACTGGTTTATGGACTGTCGTTTTGAAGCCTTGTGTTTGGCATTTTGGTCGTTGCCATCTTGGTTTTCTGCAACCAGGGTGAAGCTAAGTACAACCGAACGTTGAATACGATTTTTAAAGGCGACCGAAATGTTCTAACTCTGATGAAGAGAAAACATGCTGTGAAAGGGTTAAAGATGTAAGACGAAAACACAGACAACTCCCAGACTTGACAACGCTGTGGTAACAACCTGTCAATCACCAGGTAGCCCCGCTCTAAAGCCCCCCTGCTTTCTGGTCTATCTGACTCTAAATGGACCATAATCTACTAAATGAACATCCTGCTGTGTTGAAGAAGACTGAAACTAGTGACTGAGACCATAAACTGATGTTTCCAGTGTTTACTGAGGTAATCAATCAGAGGAGGATCATTTCCTATAGACGTCTATAGACCCAGAGGAGTCGCCCCCTGCTGGCTGGAGACAGGATGGAGGTTAATGGCTCGTCAGCATTGACTTCACCTCTCAGA
This sequence comes from Pterois miles, assembly GCA_947000775.1. Taxonomy (NCBI): domain Eukaryota; kingdom Metazoa; phylum Chordata; class Actinopteri; order Perciformes; family Scorpaenidae; genus Pterois; species Pterois miles. Next base: position 181,149 of record CAMQGK010000634.1, on the reverse strand, counting down.
CCTGGAGGTTGATCACTGCTTAAAACATGTCACTATTAAACAAAATCAAACTGCTGTCATTGTACCACAATTTTTAATTTTCTAATTAAAATAAATCAATCCAGCTCCTGTACAAAAACACGATTATTCCAGAAAAAATCCTTTAAACTGCTGCTTTGTTTTCCTCTGTCGAATAACTGTGCTGCTGAATTCAGTATTAAGAGATAAACCTTCGGCATCAATTAATAAATGAACAATGACAATACACCGTTTTCTTCATGCTTCCCTTTACCAGGATTTGGGCATTTAATCAGTATTTGTGGCATATATGTCAGTGTGTGTGTGTGGGTGAGTGTGAGTGTGTGTGAGTGAGTGTGAGTGAGTGTGTGTGTGTATCTGCGTGTGAGTGTGTGAGTGTATGTGAGTGAGTGAGTGTGTGTGTGTGAGTGTATGTGAGTGAGTGAGTGAGTGTGTGTGTGTGTGTGTGTGTGTGTGTGTGGGTGGGGGGGGAGAGAAGGAGAAATGGAGGAGCGCTCCTGGTAGCTTCATGGCAACAGCAGCTCCCAGCAGCCCCTGCTGCCTCCGCCATGACCACCACCACTCCAGGGCTGTCAAACTCCCAGCAGCCCCTGCTGCAGCTCCTGCAGTCCAGCCTGCTAATGGAGGGACGACTCTGTTCATTATAACTTCATTTGCATAATGAAGAAGAAGAAGAAGAAGAAGATATTCCTTTATTAGTCCCACAGTAGGGAAATTCAGTTTTACACTCTGTTGTTCACACAGTACATATACATGCGTCAATGGAGAGATGTCAGAGTGAGGGGGCTGCTCCTGACAAGCGCCCAGAGCAGTCGGGGGTTTGGTGCCTTGCTCAGGGGCACCTCAGCAGTGCCCAAGAGGTAAACTGGCACCTCTCCAGCAACCAGTTGGTCTTGGTCCATGGGGCACTTGAACCGGCATCCTCCGCGTCCTAACCCAAGTCCTTATGGACTGAGCTACTGCCGCCCCAAACGTTTCTTGGCACCCACGCCCCCGAAGAGACTGGAGCCTTAATCCAGCGCCTTAGACCACTCGGCCACGCTACCCAATAATGAGACTTGGTGAATCTGAGATCAGCTCCATACCCTGCACCATTAAAACCCGCCAAACACAAATAAAACTAATCAGATC
>CAMQGK010000634.1:32500-177500 GCA_947000775.1 Pterois miles | reverse complement strand
GTTTTTCCTCTGTTGTCCTGTTGAGACACCGTTCTCTCCTCCTGTCTGTCCTTGTTGTCCTGTGTCTCCCTCTGTGTTCTCTGTGTTCTCTGTGTTCTCTGTGCCGTCTGTCCTCTGTTTCATTGTAAATTGGAGTTTCTGTGTATTTAGTTTCCTCTTAGTTACTTAGTTACTGTGTTTATTTTGTATTTCTTTGTGTTATAGTTTATTAATTTGGATTACTTAGTGTTATGTTTTATTATTTTGTATAACTTTGTGCTGCCATTTATCAACCTTTCAATTAAAGGTTCATTTTTTGTTAATTCTATCTGTTTTTCCTGCTTTCTGTGTTTTGGTGCTCCATTAAAGTCACTAGTTACATAACAGTGGGGACATTTTTGGACTGTGAAGACTTAAAGAAAGTGACTTTTTGGGAGGAAGAGGGCAGTTTTAAATACAGTGGAAACTTGAAAAGAAAAAAGTTTCTTAGAAGATTTGGGCATTTTTGGAAAAATGTTTAAAACTGAGGACACTGAAGGGCATTGACATCGATGTTTTAATGAAAAGAGAAGTCAGTTTTAGAAAGTGAAAATATTTATGACATTTTTGAAAAATTATAACTTTTTTGGGGAAAATGAGAATGATGTGGAGAGTGATTTTTAGGAAAGTGAGGCCACTTTGGGGGTTAATGACAACATGTGTAGAAATATTGTCATTTACAACAAAACATTTTTAGACACTGAGGATATTTCAAGAAAATGAAGTGAGCACATTTTTGCAAAGTGAAGGTATTTTGGGAAGGGTTAGGGTTAGGGGATGGGTTAACCCTTGGGATGTTGAAAGATGGAAACATTTTGGAAGGAAAAATCAACATAACTAACATTTAGATATTTTCCATCTATTAATCCCACGTCGGGATGTCTCAGTCTGACAGCTTGGAAACATATTTTTTCAGATGTTTGGTAGCAGTTTTATTTCCTTTCTTCTACTTGATATCAACACTTTTTGTCTTTTTGAGAGTGCAGCTATCCCTCCTACACCATCCGGACTCATCTCTGCTCTGAAATGTCCCTTATCCTGAGTCTTCAGTGGTGTCAGCCTGGTGCGGAGAGGGCCGGAGGCTGCTGGACGCATCTCTGTTCTGATTAAAGTCCAGGATTAAGGAGCGCTGACCTTTTGTGATCATGGATTCATCCTCCACGCCGTCTGAAATCAATAGGCGGCTCTGTAGGTTCTCACACATCCATCTACTCTCACAGATCAATCCCCCTACAATCCTCTCCAGCCCTCAGCAGGAGTGCCGGGGGCTTTTAGGGTGAAATTATGTGGTAGTGCTTCTGCTGCTGCTGCTGGTTTAGAGGAAGTAATATGTCGACTTTAGGGCTTTCTCATCACACAGAAATTGCTGTTCATATTGATGCCGCTATTAGCGCTCCCCTTGGCAAAGACTTCAGCCATTAAAGCCTGCGGTCGGTGCGGCACAAGATGAGTGAGATTGGCTATGATAATAGAGCTGCTGTGAGCCTATTAGAGCCCAGTGTGGTTCAACCGCCTCCACTGCAGGTGAGCTGAGGGGTGGAGAGTGTGCACTGCAAAAAATATCCACCCAGCTGCTCAGCTGACAGAGATAATGTAGTGGTTTTGTTTTTTAGGGGACGTTGAACGCTGCAGAGAGATGACAGAAAATGTATGCTGCAGTTTATGGTCAGTCACCTGAGTGATTATATATTTACATATACAGTTGCAAGAAAAAGTCTGTGAATCTTTTGGATTTCTTGGATTTCTGCATAAATTGGTCATAAAATGTGTTCTGATCTTCATCTAAGTCACAACAACAGACAAACAGTCTGCTTAAACTGATACTGCACAAAAAAATTATCTGTTTTTATTGAACATGTAAACATTCACAGTGCAGGGTAGAAAAAGTATGTGAACCCCTAGACTAATGACCAACCTGGAGTCCAGTCAGTGTGATGATTGGAGGTGTTGGTTAAAGCTGTCCTATAAAAACACAGCAGTTTGGAGTTAGCTGTTCTCCAGAAGCATTGCCTGATGGGAACCATGCCTCGCACTAAAGAGCTCTCAGAAGACCTACGATCAAGACCTGCTGACTGATATGAAGCTGAAAGGGTTCCAGAAGTCTCTCTAAAAGCCTTGATGTCCATGTGTCCACGGTGAGACAGACTGTCTACAGATGGAGACAGTTCAGCACTGCTGCTACTCTCCCTAGGCGTGGTCGTCCTGTAAAGATGGCCGCTAGAGCCCAGCGCCGAACGCTCAATGAGGTGAAGAAGAGTCCTAGAGGGTCAGCTAAAGACTAACAGAGATCTCTGGTACATGCTGACATTTTAGTTGACTGATCTACAATCAGTGAAACATTAAAGAATAATGGAGCTGATGGAGGACACCATGGAGGAAGACACTGCTGTCCAAAAACCACTGCTGCAGGTTTGAAGTTTGCCAAAGAGCAGCTGGATGCTCCACAGCACTACTGGCTAAATACTCTGTGGACAGATGAAACCAGAACTGAGCTGTTAGGAAGGACCACACAACGCTATGTGGAGGGAAAAAGGCTCAGCACACCAACATCTAAACCTCAGCACCACTGTGAAATATGGTGGAGGGGCGTCATGGTTCGGGGCTGCTTCGCTGCCTCAGGACCTGGACGGATCGCCGCCATCGATGGAAACATGAATTCATTATTTTATGGAGACGTTTCGCAGGAAAACTTCAGACCATCTGTCCTCCAACTGAAGCTCAGCAGAGGATGGTGATCCAACAGGACAACGACCCAAAGCAGAGAAGTAGATCACCAACAGAAGAAAATAGGCCTTCTGGAGCGGCCCAGTCCGAGTCCTGACCTCAGGACCTCCAGAGAGAGATTCACACCAGACATCCAGAACATCCCTGAACTGAACCAGGTTTGTAAAGAGGATCGGTCCAGAACTCCTCCTGACCGCTGAGCAGGTCTGATCTGCAGCTACAGGAAACATCTGGTTGAGGTTACTGCTGCCAAAGGAGGGTCGACCAGGTATTAAATCCAGAGGTTCACATACTTTTTCTACCCTGCACTGTGAATGTTTACATGCTGTGTTCAATAAAAACATGAAAACATTTTTTTTTTTGTGCGGTGAGAATCACATTAGCAGCTTTTGATGCTTTTGATCCTGTTTGTGTATTTCTTAGTTAGCAGTAAATCACAACACAACACAGTCTCACAGCAGTTTGTGAAATAGTCACAATATTTAATCTATTTCATTTGTGTGATTTGTGTTCATATAGACATTTTTTTCATGATGTTCAGCGCAACTTTCAACACGTTTTTGTGTGTTTTCCTATGAATGTCCAACATGTGACACACGGGTCAATTTCTCCCCCAGTTTTTTCAAATTAAAACTACTGAGTTAGGTTTAAAAAAAAAAAGGTTGACTTGGTTAGGTTTAGAGAATAAAACTATTTAGGTTTAGGAAAAGATTTTAGGTGTAACTTTTGTAGCCTAAACCTAACCAAGTCAATCTTTTCCTAAACCCAACTAAGTAGTTTTGTTGCCTAAACCTAATAGTCAATCTTTTGATAAACCTAAATAGTTTTGTTGACTAAACCTAAGTCAATTGCTTCCTAAACCTAACCAAGCCTATTTTTTCTAAAACCTAACTAAGTAGTTTTTGCCTGAACCTATCCAAGTCAGTCTTTTCCAAAACCTAAGTAGTTTTTTGTCTAAACCTAACCAAGTCAATCTTTTCCTAAACCTAACTAACTGCGTCATCTGTTTTGAAATTTGTGCTGAGCATCAGTAAAACAAAGGGAAATTTGTGTCCATGTGCAGGAACCAAATATTATATATAATTAAATTTGATGACTATTTCGCAAGCTACCACGAGATTGTTTTGGATATTTAGACATCGTCCAGATAACCTGGTCCACCATCATTTGGACCATTTGATTTTCTGACATATAAACTCATTTTTTAACGGCACATACAGGCAACTTGAACCTAGAAAGGAAAGTGATCCTGACTGAGAGAAATATTGTGCTGATCTCAGCGTGACCGATTCCCTTTCATTCATCGGCTGAACAGATATGATGAAACCTGACTGGCATACCTGCAGTATCTGGGCCCTGCAGTTTACACTTATGGCTTTAGGGTTTAGGGCGTTTAGTGTTGTGTGCATGGCGGTGATTCCCGCCCCCCAGCTCCTCTGTGCTTTCCCTGCTGCCTGGCTTATTCTAATCCCATTATCAGTGAGGCGGCCTGACACTGACGTGGCCGGCTAACTGACCAGCTGCTCCGAGTCTGGCCACCACACACACTGCAAAAAATGTCAGTCTGTACAACTGAGCTAAAATAAAGTCTTCAACCACAGACTGAATAACTGAAAAACATAGTCCTGAAAAATTATGTTAACAATTATTTTCATGAAGTAAGTTTCTGTGCTATAATCATGCAGTGTTGTGGTTTATGCAACATATACAGTAGCTACTGGTAACCATGGCAACAGTCCCGATGCTTCAGGCTATTTTACCAGTTCATTCTCACTGGTGAAGCTAAGTGGCTGTGCTGTAGTCCAAATGTGACGCCGAGGGGACATAGAAAAATAACCAGAATCAGATTTATACATACATGGAGCTTACCTTGGTGATTTGGTGAATAACAATACGCAGAGAAAGTAAAAACAAACAGACAGTACTCTAAAATTCAAGAATCATAAATAAAAGTAGGAAATAAACGATAACAAAAATCTGTTAAATATATCTATAATATGGAAAGAGGTGTATAGTGCTTGAAACACAGATCATAAAATACTGACTAAGGAATGTGCTAAAGTTCACAGTACAAAGTAGAAATAATAATAATGAATTAATTTAACCAAAACCGCCATCTTTCCCTAATCTTAAAGGTGTGTAGAATGTGGTGGCAACTAGCCATGAGGTTGAAGACTGAGACCAACTGAAACTTCTTCCATGTGCCAAGCATGTAGAAGAGCTTTAAGTCTGTAACGTGGTTTCCATAGTTATTTTACATTCATTTCTGTAAATATCTTACTTAGTTTAAATAACAATAATTTAATTTGTAGAGCACTTTTCAAACCCTTATTTTAAGCCCAACCATGATGTTTTTCCTAAACCTTTCCAAGTGGTTTTGTTGCCTGAACCTAACAGTTAGCATGGTGTACAAATGACAAGTGAAAAGGCTAAAAATGCATCCTCATGATACGTGGAATCAGCAGATCAGCTTCAGATACACTTTGGTAGATATTTTTACACAGGACAAGGACTGTGGATTTTGTCCTCCATCACTGACATGCCTAAATGGAACCAAGTCAATCTATTCCTAAACCTAACTAAGTAGTTTTGTTGCCAAAACCTAACAAGTTGATCTATTTCTAAATCCAACTAAGTTGTTTTGAATGTTGTGCTGAGCATCACACAGAAAGAAGAAGGGAAATCCTGTTACGCCCGTCAGCTCTTAGGTTATGTTTGTTTTTGTCTTTTCATTTTCATTATTGTTCACTTCCTGTTTTACTTTGAAATCACTAGCCTTCCCCCTCGTTTCAGTCTCGTTTTGTCTCCACGCCCCCGACCTACTTTTTATCATCTCACCTGTCTGACTGTAGCCCCGCCCCTGATTGTGTCCACTTGTGTCTCCTCATTCACTCCCCCTCCAGTATATACTGAGTGTCCTCCATCCTCATGCTGCCAGTTCGTCTTCAGTCCTCGTGTGATGGCGCCCCAGCCTTTTTTCCTCGTGTTTGACTTCTCGTGTTTTTGATACTCTGCCTTGCTGCCGATTCGGATTTGCGTGCCTGCCTGTGTACCGAACCCCTTTTTGACATAAGTAAAGACTTTTATCTTTTTGAAAACCTTCTGCTCTCTGAATTGTGCATTTGAGTCCTGTTCATGCCTGTAAACCCAGTCGACAAACCGAATAGGTTAATTATACGTCCGTGTAATGTCACGGCATTCGTACGTCTTCCTGTGAGGCCGTAATGTCCCTTGTGAACAGGAGGAACAATAATAGCAAGTAAAAACCTGCTTCACTGTTCACCTGATCACTGCTTTAAGACTAAATCTAAAGCTGCGCTTTAAATCCTAAACCACACAAGCTGTTACCTAAAGAAATATTATTCAAGTGTGCCACTAGTATACTTCTTTAAAACTTGAAATAAGAGAATACACTTTCAGTTTAATTTTATGTACTTATCAGCGATATGCTTAACAACATTTACTTAAGTATAACTGCCTCATACTGGCAAGTATACTGTAAAATATATATATACTTGCCTTATACTTATACTTAATCTTTTGATCAAGATATACTTAAGAAAAGTTATTACACTTAAAAACAATTTAAGTAGTAGTTTACTAAATATATTTTAAAGTGCACTTTCAAAACTAAAAACATAGCTATAGGTATAAAACTAGTAAACTATCAGCACAATACTTTGACTTAAAGTATGTTTTTATGAACTAAAAGGTGGGCTATTTAGTCCCAAGAAGTACTGAAGTAGTACACTTAGAAGTATAAAACTAGTAAACTATCTTTATCCTTATAGTATAGTTGCAGTATAAACTAAGACTTAAACATAAACTAGTACTCACAGTTTACTACTCTTACACTACAAAGTACACTTAAAAGTATACTTTCATTAACTAGAAAGGGGCCAGTTTAGTCCCAAGAAGTATTAAAGCAGTACATCTATAAGTATACCACTAGTACATTAATATTAGTATACTTACTACATTCAGTATACTTGGGATATACAGTATACACTTGAACTTTACCTCAGTATACTTCCCAAAATAAACACAAAGTAACTATGTTTTCATAAGGGATATACAGGATCAAGATGTAAACTCCAAAAGAAGAAGAAGAAGAAGAAGATAGTCCTTTATTAGTCCCACGAGGGGAAATTCAATTTTTACACTCTGTTGTTAACTTATACATGGTACATGCAGACCTGAACACACACATGCACAAACATGCAACAATGGAGAGATGTCAGAGTGAGGGGGCTGCTCCTGACAAGCGCCCCGAGCAGTTGGGGGTTTGGTGCCTTGCTCAGGGGCACCTCGGCAGTGCCCAAGAGGTAAACTGGCACCTCTCCAGCTACCAGTTCACACTCAGTTCTTGGTCCATGGCGAGACTTGAACCCTCCGGTTCCCAAGCCAACTCCCTACAGACTGAGCTACTGCCGCCCCAAAAAAACGGCCAGTGAATTTACATTTTCTGCTAAGTGTAAGACAACCTCGCCATTAGGCCCTTTGGATGAAATTAAAATACTGAAAACAGAGATTATTCCTCATTCAGGCCATCTGAAAGTAATGGATTTGTTTTGAAAAGCCATTTACATTTCACTGTACGTAGTATGTGGTCAAAACTTTTTTCACTTCTTGTAATACTGAGACTTTTCCAAAGGATCATTTCTTGCAGCGTGCTCTGGCCCGGAGGCCCAGCAGCCTGCCAGCCCATCAGCCATGAGCCTGGCTTCTCCTGCCCGGTAGCTAGCGCACTAGCCGGACAGCATGTGGCGTGGATCCCTGTGGAAATGGCAGCGTGGGGAAGTTCCACAATGCAACACAATAATGGAGTCACTCGGAGTGTCACTAATCCAGCCTCCCAAACAATGTGGGAGGCCCTGACCCCCCCACCCCCACCCTGCGGGTCCGAAGCCAGGTAGGAGGAGATTCGGGCCACCTGGAGACATTTCTTTGTGCTCAGCATGCCAAACCAGCTGAAAAGTCAGTTCTAACGAGGCGTCTCATCTTAATTTGACTCTGAAGACGAGTGAGAGGAGCTGACAGTTTATTGAGCTGATTCATAACAACATACAGTATATCTAAACCTAACTAAGTTGATCTATTCCGAAACCTAACTAAGTTGATCTATTCCGAAACCTAACTAAGCTGATCTATTCCTAAACCTAGCTAAGCTGATCTATTCCTAAACCTAACTAAGCTGACCTATTCCTAAACCTAACTAAGCTGATCTATTAATAAACCTAACTAAGTTGATCTATTCATAAACCTAACTAAGTTGATGTTGGGGTGAGAATGTGTTGACCTGCCAACATCTGACATTGAACCTAATAATGTTCAGATAATGTTAATGAAGAAAAGTCTTGAAAAATGAAAGTTGCCGTCAATCGCCACTCGCCACTAAACGTTATTAAAACTCATTTGTAGACTGACAGCTTCAGATGGGTGAGTCATGTTGGTGTGTTTGAGGAGCAGCGGTGATGTCAGCCCTCCTCTGGGTTTCATCTGTAAACCAGCACTGATTCATAATTTATGGATCATCCATTATCCCACTTTACACAGTTCAAAGGCGCCACATTAGCATCTGTTCAGTGTGGTCTGAAGACACACTCAGCCTGTCTGCATCACTATTTCTCCTCTTCATGCTCCTCTTTCATCCTTTCTCCTCCTCCTCATCCTCTTCATCCTCTCTCCTCCTCCTCCATGCTCAGCCTCTCTGCATCAATATTTCTCCTCCTCCTCCTCTTCTTCATCCTCTTCATCCTCCTCCTCCTCCTCCTCGGGGCACTGATGTGTGCTACTGATGAAGGCAGACATGAAATACAGTTACGTTTCCTCCAGAGAAAAGGACATAACAAGTAGAACCAGGAAAAAAATGGATAAAAACAACTAGACCTACAGTATGTCATATATTTTGCTGTTATTTTGTAGCTGAGTTGTGTACATATTGTCCCAAACGTTCAAACCAGAGAAATCTGTAATTCTAATTGAGGTAATCTGGTCGCCTATCGATGGCGTCACTTCCTTTTCACCCCATCTGGCTGCTCTAAGTTCCCTGGAAACACAGGAAATGCTGCACTCTTTTTGACTGTTATCAGCTCCTAATGTCAGTGGTTAAGATAAGATAAGATAAGATAAGATATTCCTTTATTTGTCTCAGTGGAGAAATTTCCATGTTACAGCAGCAAAAGTGGATAGTGCAGTAAAAAAAAAGAAGCATAGGTTTTAAAAGAGTATTAATACAAATAAATAAAACAATATATACATTACATACAGTAGAGCTAAGAATATGTCCAGCATATTAAAAAAAAATATTATTGTCCAGTTGCTATAATTGCACAGATGATATGATTGCACATATGTGTTGTTGTAAGCCTGATAGATGTGGGACAGCAGGGGTCTGGTGCACCTACATCGCTCTTCAGATTCAGGCAACACATCATTTGGTTAAAGCTACAGGAGAAGACCAATGTTACAGCCACAGCCCTCCACTTCTCCATCTCTCTAACCTGGTGCTGTAAAGCTGGGTTTCTGTAAAACAGGATGTTTGATCCCTTTCACGTGACTGGTTCCACCTGCCAAGGCGCCGCCCTTCTCAGAGCTGGAGGTTACTGATTGGACCAGCACAGGCCTGGTCCTCCGGTCCCAGTGAGGCAAATAGAACTGACGATTTAAATGTGTTTAAATGTGCATCTCTGGTGTTTATGCTTCTTATAGAAATAGGTAATGTTACTTATGATAGTTAACTCTGTGAAATGAGGTACTTAGTGTTAGATGTGTGGGCCAGGTTAGCTTTTAATACACTATAGAAATGTTTTAGTCTGTAGAGTTGTTAGTTTGTAGAGGGCTGTTTTGACTGTTCTGACTCTTTTTGGTTTCTACTAAGTAAAGTCAGTTAGTGAGGTTTTATTGTCCATATCGCCCCAAAATCGCCTCTGATTTTCCTTAAACTTCTACATGAATGACGTGTTCATGTTTTTCAGATCCAGCAAATATTAGAAGCTCAAAGATCATTTTAAAAGTGTCACCTAAACCCTCAAAAATCAATTCTGGTGAACAAAAGGCATCTTCTTTGAAGAAAATAAAGGTTAAAGGGATAAAACTTTATTTTCACAAATAAGAAAATCAACAACAAAGCAACAGGAGGTAAGCTGAGAAACACAGCATTAACATGCGGCTGAAAGGAGGCCAAGCTGCATTAAATGTCACTGCATACATCTGCTTTCTTACAAATGACTATTGATTGTGAGGCTGACACATTTGGCCCAAACTCCTTTATTTACAGCTTTTGGTTTTCAAGCTGTTTTTAGGATGATAACGCTTTTGTTTGCTGCCACCACCGCTGCTCTTGGCTTGCCACTTGTTTTTGTGAATCCCTCCACATCCCCAGTATCCGGGCAGATATGTACAGTTTCCCTGCCTGTCTCATTTCAATTGGCCTCCATCTGTTTTGTCTATCCATGAAAAGGTCTATTATGATCCTGTGCTCTTTGTACAAGCGGAGCACTAAGCCGGCAGGGACCCCCCTCCTCACTGACAGCCCCATCCCTGAAACATTAGATTCCAAGAAGCTTGTCCTGCTTCTGTTTTATTTATCCAGCGCCGGCGGAGGGATCTTAATTTTAACGAGTTTTAAAAAGCACCGTCTTCAGATTTGCTGCAAAACGAAATGGGAAGGGTGGAGGGAGGGGTCTTTATTAACCCTACAGTGACTAGCTAATGTGATTGAAGTGGAACCACCTGGCGGGGGGAGCTGTGTAGTCAGCTGCCACTGAAGGCCGGCGAATGGGGAGGACCAGGTGCTGTGCTCCAGCCTCTTAATTGTTGCCATGTAATAGCTTGCTTCAGTGCACAGTACGGCTTGGGGCTAGGATTAAAAAAGCTGTTGCTGCTACCTAGCACACAGAAGTCCGTTTTCTTTCACTACACCCCCCTCCTTTAACCCCCCCAACCACAGACAGACACTACTTCAGTCGTAATGAAAGAAAAAGGGAAGGGGCTCAGGGAGGAGGGGATGAAAGGAGGCCAAGGAGTTTTATTTGCTTATGTGGCTCAAGGACGATATCTGCAGTAAACAGCCACCATGTCCGGGGGTTTGGACGCATCTCTATCTGCTGGACAGAGCTGAATATCTACCTTCAGCACATCTAACTCCTGAACTCTGAGCCACCGAGGCTGAACCTCCACCAGGAAACAAAGTGCACAAGAAGGAGAGCATGCACAAGCCCCATCATCGTTTCCTCAGTTTATAATAAAAAATGTTTTTAATCTGCATGAAAACACACATGCTCACTGAAAAACAAGGTGTCCTTCTACTGCGCTCACTTGCAGCTCTTCAAAATATACAGAAATCTTTGGTCTCCACCAACTCCTGACTGTGTCTGCTGTTTAGGTGGAGTTCAGAGCATAGACTGGAAATGAAGTCACTCGTTGGTTTGTAGACCATCTGGCAATGGTTGAGGTTAGCATTGATTTTTTTTTTTTTTTTTTAATACCTTGAATGGTTAAGTTTAGGCATTAGGGTTGCCAAACATCCCGTAAATCAATTCAGTGCAAATGTATGGGAGATAAATATTGCAGGTTATTACATACAGGGTGATTAGTATTAGACAGAAGGACACCCTCCTGATCTGTAATCCCTCTGTCCGCCTCACTGGTCATGACTCATCGTGTGGCGTTGCAGCGTGCTACAATACAATAGCACCGCAAGGTTTAAAAAATGTGGGCCGTGGGCTGGTACCGGTCCATGAGTCATTTAGTACCGGGTCACACAAAAAGAATAGATAAAATCTTTTTTGTTGATTATTAGAGTCTGAAACATGTTTTATTTTGAAAAATACCCGGATACATCCATCTGTGCCTCTTGACACGTCAAGACACTCGTCTGGGTCACGTGATCCGTTACCCCAGACTGATATATAATAGTAATATATATATAATAAAACACGTTATATTATATAATCAGTCCATCAGTTATTATATATATATATTACTATTATATATCAGTCTGGGGTAACGATCACGTGATCTGTTACCCCAGAAATGAAGCAGACAAGCAGCAAAAATGAGTAAAACAAACATCTTTGGAGAGCTTCTTTGGATCCAACGAGGAAACAGAAGTAGAAGAAGAGCCGACGACTCAAGAAAAAGAAGGCTGCATTTAAAAGACAATATCAGGAGTCCCACTTAAAATAAGGTTTACCTCTACAGCTGATTCTCGCGCTCCAAGCCCACTCTGCAAAATATGTGGCAACAAGCTAGAAAATGAGGCAATGAAGCCTTCAGAGCTGCTTCAGCACACGCAAACCTTAAAAGGATGTTTCAGACAACAACTCTGCCGGATTAAAATCAAGGCAGAATACCCTGAGATCACCAAGAAAAGCCCTGAAAACCCTGCTTCCATTTCAGCATCCTATCTTTGGTTTTCTGCAGGAACAGCGGCCAAAACTAAACAACGGCGAAGACTGGACATCAGGGACACACTTCGGGTGTCACTGTCCCCCATTACCTCTAGACCGGACCAGATGATTGCTGAGAAACAAGCTCAGGGCTGCCACTAATTCAGCATAGTGGTGATATGTGTTTTTTACTCATTTTATATTTGTTTTTATGCTGGTAGTGTCATTTTATTTCCTCATATTTGTCCCCCACACCTTGAAGGCTGGTCTGTGAAGATATTGTCTTTTATGAAACTGGTCCATGGAGTAAAAAGGTTGAGGACTGATGTAACTGTGTAAATGGGACCATCATTTACTACATGAACATCCTGCCGTATTGAAGAAGACTGAAACTAGAGACTGAGACCATAAACTGATGTTTACAGTGTTAACTAAGGTAATCCATCAGAGAGGAGGATCATTTTCTAGAGACTCTATAGACCTAGAGGAGTTGCCACCTGCTGGATATTAGAGAGAATGCAGGTTAACGGCTTTTCCCAGACCTGGAATGAAGAATCGAAGCTGATTTGTTTCATTTTTCATGTCTCATAATGAAAACTGAGAAGTGTTTGTCCGCAGTGGTTTTGTTGTGCCGTATACCTCCTGTTCCTTTTAGAGATTCAGTGTGAAGTGCTCAGACAGACTGTAGGTGTAACATAATCTCCATGAGACTGCTGCCACAGATGGAGCTGATGCAGCAGGAGGATCAGTGGGACCAGTGCTGAGTGCTGCTGCCTTCAGGGACCTTCAACCTCTCCGCTGCACCGGCTGCCAGGTAACCGTCCACGGGACTCGACTGACCTGATGTCCTGCAGGACCTCGGGGGCCCGTGGAGGGGCCCGGCTGGGACCGAAGCTGCAGCAGCGCGACTGGTCTACTTACAGATGGCAGAACAACATGGTGAATTTTTTAGAGGCATGATACCTACCTGAACCCAATTTATCTTAATGATTTCATCTGCATTAAGGTTTATTTTGGTCATTGTTTAACTGCTGAGTCTAGAAAATATCGGCAAAAAATAACCGTCCAAAAATATATGCATAATGAAACTAAACAGATAATCTCTCATTTGAGAATCTGGAACCAGAAAAAAATACAGTTGACTCAACTGATTAATCAAAAAAAAAAAAAAAAATACATAATCAGTTATTCAGCATTCAGCAATTAACCAAGCTCCAAATCATTCAAAATTAAATAAATAATTATAAAATAATCACATGACTAAATTGTGAAAAATACATAAATAAAACAATAATTTTTTAAGTAACTTAATAAATTATTAAAGCCATGCTTAAAGGCTCTGTGCATTGAGCTAAATACTAACGTCGTCATGCCAACGTGCTCACTGTAACAAAGCTAACATTCTAATGTGAAGACAGTGAAACATTTACCATGTTAGATTAGCGTGTTAGCATGCTAACATCTGCTCAAGACACCAACGTGTCAACCAAATTTCTTTCATCCGACGGTTGTTCAGATATTTCGACCTCATGGTGGCGCCAGAGGAAAAATCAGAGAATTACCAAAGTCAGTAGGATTCATCTTCTGGGGATCATGAATGTCATGGTTAGGGATAGGGTTAAACAGCATGGTCATCCAGTCCTAGTTGTTGAGAAATTTCAGTCTGGACCAAAGTGGTAGACTGACCGGTAGACAAACATTTCCATTTTTATTACATGCAGACACTTTTTTTAAAATAAGTACACTTCATACGCAGTCAAGGAATTCACATATGACACTTATCTTAAGTATGTACCTTATAATAAGTCTCCTGAGTAAAAGTCTAAGGTAAAAATGTTTTCCATCCATCCACCTCGAACATCACCTGACTTTGTCCTTTACTCCCGCCATAATCACGACCACAGAGAGCCACCGACTTATTGTTAGTTCTAAAGATGATCTTTCCAGATGTTCCTGGGTTGTGACGTATGTTAAGAGTGTTTTTACATCCCATGATCGGCTCTGAAGTTCATACTGGACGCAGACTGGAGTTTTAGCTCTGAAAAGTGTTTGTCAGAGAAAAAGGAGAGAGATGCTCTGAAAGGAGCTGCAGTAAAATCTTATATTTCAAACTGTGTATTTTGGGAAGTTGATTCATCTAAAAAAAATTATCTGCTGAGTTACAGACGTCTCTTTTTCAATATAAGTCTATGAGGAAAAAGTCGTTTTGGGCCCAATGGCATCATGTGACAGACACGTGGTGCCGCCGTTCGGCCACAACATCGGCATCGATGTCCGGCGCTTCTCCTGGGAGCTTGATGAACGAATGCTAAACATGAAGCATAAAGTAAGATGGAGCTCAGAGATGGAGGACAGACTTGTTGGTTAGTGTTTATCTAACGTATTTCCATCACTTCATACGTCCATCCTTCATAAAATTTCAATACAATGTAAAAACTAACATCACTACTTCTTCCTGCCCACTGTTTGTTTACACTAAAGTGACATTTAATTGTGAGATGATGAATGAATCAATTGGTATGTGGTGGCTGTTTAGGTCAAATTGTTTCTCTCCACACACTGTTAAATTTAACGTGTCGTTATGTGTGGGCTATCTGTAATAAAATAAGTGAAATTTAATGGAGCAGAGTGACAGAGGATCAAAATGTCCACCCGAAAGTACACAAAGTTTGAAATATCAGATTTTACTGCAGCTCCTTTCAGAGCGTCTCTCTTCTTTTTCTCTATCAAACACTTTGCAGAGCTAAAACTCCAGTCTGCTGAAATCTGAAGTGCTCTCCAAAGCACTCCCGTCCTGTCGCACAGTAATAAGTCTGCAATAAGAAATGAATTTCCTCGCTGGCTGTATCGCTGTGCGATTTAATCAGAGTGCAGGAGAAGAAATGACAAACAAAGGAGAAGTGAAACGGTAAATCCTGTCATGTGACCGCTGAGTCCCGTTTGTCTACGTTCTCCTCTGGATGAATGGCGTAGTGTAAATCAGTGAGCGGCCGGTGCTCAGCTGCCTGCGAGGGATGTATCTCTAAAATGTCTCAGGATGCCGTCTCTCCATTTGATGGCCCTTCGGGAGAACAAAGGCTCAGCGCTAATGCAGCGCAAATCAACCGCCTGATTTTCTACTGAGCAAGGTGCCAAGACGCACAGGCTTTTAATGCTGCCGCCGGCCGCCAGGGAATGGTCTTCAAAGCATAAAGCAAAGTGAGTCATCCGCTGCCCAGGTCCTATTAAGTCCCCCTTTAATCCAGCCCCCTTTGGTTAATGGTGTTTTACCCATCTGAGCCGGTGTCAACAATCAAAAAATTAGTCGCAAAAAAAGGAGCGGTTTTAGAGATCAACCTAAATGTACAGCAGCCTGTAAAAATGTGGGGTGGCACTGGGTTGGTGGGGGTTGTGAAGCCATCTGTGACCCCTGCAGCTCGCCAAACAGCAACCACCAGCAGGTCCCATGAGGCCGGCCGGGTTCTGCCGGGTGTCACCCTCTTGTTGCGGTTCAGTTGTGGTTATTAAGTCAGCGGTCACATGAGACGAGTGGAGGGCTTTACCTCGGCTGCCAGGGAGGGAGGGGGGGATTTGGGAGCGACATGGCGTCCGGCGGGGCGCTGGTCCAGCCAAGGGACAGAGGGAGAGCGGGGCTGGACCATCTGTGTGACAGACAGGGTAGACGTCTCCCAGCTCGTCTATTTCTGTCTCAAAAGGTGCCAACGGTGGCACGAGGCTGGTTTTCATCCCGTCACACTGTTCTGAGGAGCAGGGGCATAATGAAGTCAGCTTTTTGGGTACTTTTTTGAATATTTTTAAAAAGGGATTTTACTGGTACTTCAGGACCAGTTGTGTCTGTTGCAGAATAAGAACAAAAGTCACATGAAAAAGTCCCAGATGAGATTTCACACCACACGACTTCAGCCCTGATTTTCTGCTCCCAGACAAAAGCAACAGATCAGCTGCAAATTGGCATTGGCTCGCTGCTCGCACATCGACGCTGAAGTGTCACGTGTGAGCTGCTCAAAGACTCGAGCCGAGGTACGAGCCAAGCAGGCATATGGTCCATATCCACGGGGGTTTTATCGCGAGGGATCGTCTTGCTTCTCAGCACTGGACACTTGATGGGCTGCCACGAGACACAAGGCACCTGATTGGACGCTTCCCCTCATGGGCTGCTGCTCCCAGCATTCAAACCGGAACCAAAATGGCGACTTGTTTCGGAACTTTTATCCTGAAAATAGTTCACCGAAAATGTTTCTGAAAACATCTGATGTGAGAAATAATCCCTGCAGCTGCTGAATCTGTTTTCATTTTGGATCGACAGCGGTTTCCAGAGCTGGCGGGTTACGGCTGATTTCAAACTTTATGCAAATGAGGACCAGCCAACGTGACGCCCTGTCTCAAATCAAGCCGCCACGCTATCACAATGCATTGCACTACTGCTTAGCAGTGTTGCTAAATTTAACGAGTTTTCAGACCCCTCTAGCAACAATTTTTCAAAAAATCGACTACTGACAAATCCAGTGACTTGTTCTGGGTTAGGGGTACTGGAGACTTTTGGAGACTCTGGTGTGAAAGCAGGTTTCGTTCTTCCTGTTCTCAACGAGCAGTGGGTGCTGCCGTGGACCCGTCCCCCGTCCTCATCCACAGCGGTCCTCCCTGGCGGCAGTAACAGCAGGAGATGTTCATCCCTCTGTGTTCAGGCTAATGAATCACAGCCACTGCTGCTGCTGGCGGATCCCGCTGTGGCTTACAGTCAGTGCAGGATGGAAATGTAAAATTTTCATTGTCTATAATAAATCACTGCTCTAAAATCTGAGCTGCGTTTCCCTCCCACAGCCTCAGTCACGTCCTCACCTCGTCCACTGAGTGGGACATCAGCAGAACTGGGGATCCCTTCAACAGCACCAAGCTAGCTGCTCATCACATCTCAGCCTGAACTGGACACTAAATACAGAGAGGAGTATATGTATATTACTACACATTTGTAGTTATAAATATATTTAGGTTTTTTACTCACTTTCTGTCTGTCAACATTACTCGTCTCTCCTACAGTGTCCATTACAATTTCAAGTACATGGTCAATTATGCAAATTAAGTGATGATGTCATTTAGCAACTTCAAGGACAGCCAATAGCTGCTTTCTGTACCTGGGAGTTGACAACACTGCTGCTTACATAAACAATGAATGGGAAGCGTGGAAAGGCCAAAGGCTGTAGACACAAACCATTACTGGATCTATTAGACACGACCACAAACTAACCATGTGTCCACAATGTGGAACAATTTAGTCAAAGATTCACAGACATACTCGCTCTTGTTTTCCCTTCATCTGTCTCAATAAAATGACCCTTTAAACCCATAATAACTGGGAGGGCAGCATCATAACATATCACAACAAATAAAAAGTAAAACAAGACATTAAATTTGCGTTATTTTAGCTGCTAAACACGTGAAATTTCATAGCTTTTAATTATTTCAGAACAATCCTGTCTCCTAGAAATCCTGTTTATATATTACTGAATTGGGTCCCCAGTTTTATTGTGAAAACAGACATAATTAACTATTGGGATGATGTTCGGAAGTGACTTTTTTGAGTGATTAATGCTGCGGGGTGGATGGTGGGCATACAGGTTTAGGTTTGGATTGGTTGCTTTGAATATTTTGGCAGAAATTATATGAAATAACTTGATGAGTTCGGCTTCAAATTTCCTTTAAACCAGGGGCATTCAACTAAAATATAAAGAGGTCCAGTTAGAGAAAGTCTTGAAGCAAAGGTCCAGAAGATCATAATGTCAAACAATTTAGTGTGATATACATTTAAGTAGCCTAGTAGTCGTATTAACATCTGCTTGTAATCAATACCTGACTGTCAAATCAAATGAATTCAGTAAGATTCAAAAACTTTTTGACAATATTTATTAACAGAGAACTGCACATATATGTACGACTGCAGATATGTATAATGTCCTCTCATTAACTAAATAAAAGTAGGGCAACATTTCAAAATAAGAGAAAATAAACCAAATGTGAAAATTGTGTATGTTGAAATAATAATCTCTGGAGCAGTCGCCTGTTTCTCTCCCTTTGTTTCCTCTATCTGTATCTCTATATTTCTTTTTCTTTCTGTCGTCTTTTCATGTGTAACTTCCCTCTGACTCGTCGCCATGTTTACCGCCTGGAATGCACAGACTTGATTGGCTGAGCCGTATCCCGTGGGACGGCTGAACTGACATGTAATTGGTCTGTGTGTTTCCTCCTCTGCTACACCACTACCGTAAAGACGAGAAAAGCTGCATCGGTTAAAACAGAAGCTCCCCGTCAGGTTTTAAATCAGAACCTTCTGTTTTGGCTGTAGATCCGGGTCCGTATGGGCTTCTGGGTCCAGACTCGGACCGCGGTCCGCCTGTTGGTGACCTCTGTTTTAAAGTGTTAATTTAAATGAATGGAACAAAGGTGAGCTGTCAATAGGTGAAGCTCATGACCATTGGCATGAACTTTTTTCACCTTTGTCCCGCCACGATAAACAGCAGCAGCAGTGTGATGCTGGCTGTAACTTCAGGAGAGCTGGATGCTGATGTAGAGTGAGAGAATGTCCCCGAGGTTCAATTACCGACACCACAGGTCCTCTCAGCCTTCATTAGCTGCCTGCTGGAGCAGACGCTCCTTCCTCCAACCTCGGGAGAAGCCTCTCTCTGCTCTCTAATGATCACACAAAGAGCTTCGTCAGGACTTGAAGGCGCTGCTGTGTGCTGTTATGTGGTTAGTTAGAGGGTGTTCGTCAGCCACCTCTGTTCCTGCCGTTCCCACCAGAGCGGTTAACTCGACGGCCGGGCGTTGGCATCCACTGATGGTGGGCGGGTCCAACAGATACTGGACTTTAAGCTACGAGACGTTGCTGGCTAGTGGTTTATTTTATAGGTTATGTTAGTGATCTTTTATTTGTTTTTGATGTTTGTGAAATTGCTTATTTTATTTTTGACAAACTAAGTGGTTTTCTTGTCTGAGCCTAACGGCAGACGTTTGCATGGCTAAAACACTAGAAAGTGTTTTCGTCATGTCAAGGTATTTATACGCCTTCCGGTGAGACGGGAGAAAACAATGTATTTGAGACTGTTGTTGACCTGCGTTTTGTCACAGTCACGGCAGTCTGTGAAAGTCACGACATTTAATCTAATTTAATCTGATTTGTGAATTTGAACCACTTAGGTTTAGACAACAAAACTACTTACCGTAATTTCCGGACTATAAGCCGCGACTTTTGTCACACGCTTTCAACCCTGCGGCTTATGCAATGATGCGGCTAATTTATGCATTTTTTCTAACGGCTGCCAGGGGCGTTCGAGCAGAAAAGGTAAGAGTGAGACAGGCGGAATATATGTGTCGAGGAAGATGCAAGTTTACTGTAACTTCGCGCTTTGTGCATGAATAAAATTAGCATGAACAGAACCTCATCATGGAAAATGCAAGAAGGAGTGCATATGACGAAGCTTTCAAGTTAAACGCAATCGAGCTGGCCGATAAAGAAGGAAACAGAGCTGCTGCACGTAAACTTGGCGTAAATGAATCGATGGTGAGACGCTGGAAACGGCAGCGGGAAGAACTGGAGCAATGTAAAAAGACGAAGAAAGCTTTCAGAGCTAATAAAAGCAGGTGGCCCGAACTGGAAAACATTCTGGATGACTGGGTGAACACACAGAGAGCAGATGGCCGAGGTGTTTCCACTGTGCAGCTCAGACTGAAAGAAAAAACAATCGCCACCGAAACGAAAATTCAGGATTTCAAAGGAGGACCGTCGTGGTGTCTTAGATTTATGAAACGAAAAGGTCTGTCCATCAGGACACGGACAACTCTGTGTCAGCACCAACGGGTTTCGAAAAGCTGGTCTGCTGCGTGACGGAGAGGACAGCACAAGCTCAGGAGTGAATTTGCCTCAGGATGAGAGAGACACTGACAGCGACAACGAAAGAGAGACTGAGAGAGCGTGTGGCGAAGTATATCTGACGCTATTCCAATCTGACACTGAGGAGGAAGACTTGCATGGTTTCAGTGCACAGGAGGAGAGATGAAGACGGCTCTCAGTGACTTTTACCGGTATGTTTTTTTAACCAGCCCTGTTAGTGCTGTGTTACTACCGTATTGCTGCTGTGTTACTGCCGCATCACAGGCACTGTTTGCTAAGGTACATTATTAAAACTTTGAAAACTCTTTCTGTGTACCGTCTTTCTTTGTAAATATCTCATGTTTCAATGTGGGCACATGCGGCTTATAGACAGGTGCGGCTTATGTATGTACAAAATGGTTTTTCCTTTAAAAATGTACTGGGTGAGGCTTATAATCAGGTGCGCTCTATAGTCCGGAAATTACGGTAGTTAGGTTTAGGAAAAGATGGTTGTTTGGGTTGGGTTAAAATAACTCTGGGAGAGCTGTAACTTATTTACAGCAGTTACATGACAAATAAATCAACTCTGACTTCTGCTTTCACACGGGACCCTAACATCAGTCATCTGGTGAAAGTCTGGTGTTTGCTGACCCCAGCATCCAGCGTTCGGCGCTCTTTATATTTCCCATTTCACATTTACGTAGATTACATTCAAATTGAGTTTTTGCTGACCATGTGCATGGATCAAATCCTAAAATTTCGTGAGTATTTCACAAACTGCTGTGCGTCTGGCTGGGATGTCTGCTGGTTATATTATATTCCTCACTGCAACTACAGAAGTGTCAACAAACCAAATGACAAAATGATACTGTGTTTTTGCATTTATGTTGTTGACAAACCACTGCACTATACAACACAATAAAATCTGTTAATTTAGGGTGATTATATCACATGGCGACAAGACAACAGAGATTAGCATCGGGGCATAACAAAAAAATACGTTAGACGTTATGATTTTTCCGACATTGTGTGAAGATCAGAAGACAAAATAGGAACACATTTACGTGAACTAAACAGGTTTGTCTTTGTTACACCTACCGTGTTTTGTATTTTTTCATATTTTGTATTATTTTGGTGTTTCCCGTTTTATTGTCTTAACTCTGTTCTCCTCTCGTTTCAGATTGTGTGACTTCCTGCCTCTGTGTGGTTTCCCTCCGTTTGTATGATTGACAGCCCTGACCCAGTTTCCCTCACCTGATCTGACTGTTGCTCCGCCCTGATTGTTTCCACCTGTGTGTATCATCTGATCTGAGGCCGCATGTTTTGGACATGGGTGGGGGAAGACTCTGGACAGACCTGGTAAAGTCAAACGGGTAGTGCAAGTGAACTGGGAACGTCTGGAGGAGGCCCCTATCCGAGAGATCTTCAACACACACCTCCACCGGAGCTTTTCTGGCATCCCTGTGGAGGCTGGGGGCATTGAACCTGAGTGGGTGATGCACAAAGCTTCCATTGCTGAAGCTGCGGTGGTGAGCTGTGGCCTGAGGGTCTTAGGTGCCCCAAGAGACGGTAATCGCGAACACCATGGTGGACACCGGCGGTCAGGGAAGCTGAAGGAGAAGGAGTCCTTCTGGAGGACTCTGGAGTTGGGGACAGTGCCTAAAGAGTGGCAGACCGGGGTGGTGGTTCCCCTGTTCAAAAAGGGGGACCAGAGAGTGTGTGCCAATTAAGGTATCACACTACTTAGCCTCCCTGGTAAAGTCTACTCCAGGGTGCAGGAAAGGAGGTTTCGGCCGATAGCCGAACCTCGGATTGAAGAGGAACAATGCAGATTTTGTCCTGGCCGTGGAACAACGGACCCCGCTCTTCACTCTCGTAAGGATCCTTGAGGGAGCCTGGGAATACGCCCATTCAGTTTACATGTGTTTTGTAGACTTGGAGACATGGACTTGGAGGCGTACGATCAGGTCCCCCGGGGTATACTGTGGGAGGTACTGTGGGAGAATGGGGTGAGGGGGTCACTTCTCAGGGCCATCCAATCTCTGTACTCCCAAATCGAGAGCTGTGTCTGAGTTCTTGGCAGTAAGTCAGACTCGTTTCCGGTGGGGGTTGGTCTCCGCCAGGGTTGCGCCTTGTCTCCAATCCTGTTCGTGATATTCATGGACAGGATATCGAGGCGTAGTCGGGGGGAGGAAGGTTTGCGGATCGGTGTGCTGAGGATCTCATCGCTGCTTTTTGCAGATGGTTTGGTCCTATCGGCATCATCGGTCTACGACCTCCAGCGCTCACTGGATCGGTTCGCAGCCGATTGTGAAGCGGCTGGGATGAGGATCGGCACCTCAAAATCGGAGGCCATGGTTCTCAGCAGGAAACTGATGGATTGTCTACTCCGGGTAGGGAATGAGTCTTTACCCCAAGGGAAGGGGTTCAAGTACCTCGGGGTCTGGTTCACGAGTGAGGGAACAATAGAGCCTGAGATTGGCATTACCGCACCGTAGTGACGAAGAGAGAGCTGAGCCAGAAGGCAAAGCTCTGGATCTACCGGTCAGTCTTCGTTCCTACTCTCACCGATGGTCATGAGGGCTGGGTCAAGACCAAAAGAACTAGATCGTGAGTACAAGCAGCTGAAATGGGTTTTCTCAGGAGGGTGGCTGGCATCTTCCTTAGAGATAAGGTGAGAAACTCAGCCATCTGTGAGGGACTCGGAGTAGAGCCGCTGCTCCTTTGAGTTGAAAGGAGCCAGCTGAGGTGGTTCATCTGGTAAGGATGCCTCCTGGGTGCCTCCCTAGGGAGGTGCTCCAGGTACAACCAGCTGTGAGGAGGCCCCGGGGATGACCCAGGACTAGATGGAGAGATCTCCACCCTGGCCTGGGAACGCCTCAAGATCCCCCAGTCAGAGCTGGTTAATGTGGCCGGGAAAGGGAAGTTTGGGGTCACTGCTGGAGCTCTTGGCCCCGAGACCCGACAGAGGTTGAAGATGAGAGAGTGAGAGATTTTACATGTACAACATATGGCAAGCTTATAAAACATTATGTATTGTTATAAATTAAACTACCCAACAATACATGAGCCATATTTTTGCACATCCTGCAGAAAAAAAGACAGCTCCCTCATTTTAAAACAGTTGTATTTTTCATATTTTACAGTATTTTATATAGTATTTTGTCATATTTTTCTATTCTGTAGTTATGTTCTTGCAGGACTTTCCCTGTATTTCTATTTCCTCTTAATATGTTTATTTTTATGCACCAAACACCAAAGTAAACTCCTTGTGAGAGGCAGTAATCCTGATCGTGATCAAACATTAAAAGGCTGCTTTGTAATGCATCAGTAATATAAAACAATGATAAAGCACTAGGAAAGGGGCAATTGTGCATGAATATTTTATACTACTTTAAAAAATATATTTTTTTTAAATTTACATTGTCTGAAGAGCTAAACATTCCTAAAACCTAAAAATCTTTTTTTTTTTTTTTGGTGAAAATAGATTTTAATTTCAGATCTTTAATGAAGCACTTTGTAGATGACAAAAAATGAAAAAATCATGGTTGAGTGTCATGAGGATCATCCATAAGAAACAATCAGATTTAGCAGCAATCAGGCCTCATCTCTGTTACAGCGCCATCTTAATTTCCTAAACTCTAGATGCAAATGAAAATTTAATCTGATCACTTATTTGGTTTAATGGAGATGGAGAATTAGATTACTCCATATCTCAGCGCCGAGCCATCTGGGACGAGGCGGACGCTCACAGCATTCAGGGTTTGGTTTGTGTCTTCTGGATCGACGAGAAATGCACCTTGGGAGGTTTTCTAAGCAGCTGTCATCTTTCCTGCTGACCACAGTTTCACACCGACACAAGCCACTGAAGCGCTCCAACTATGAACCACCTAACATTATCTATTGTACAAATGAATGCGGACTGAATGAATGAATGACTGATGAATGAATTTTTACTTCTGGACTTCTGGAACTTGAAGTTGTAACAACTGGGATACTGGACTGTTCTGGACTCATTAGCACGACTCAGAGAGCAGATGACTTCAAAACAATCAGCGTCTTTAATCTTCAAACAGGGTTCGGTACACAGGAAGTCAGAATCAGGCGAGAAAGCAAATCCAAAAACGTAAGGCAGCGCGAGGTCAAAAAACAGGCAGAGGTTGAAAAAGACGAGAGGAATCAAAAAAGGGGAAAAAAGGCTGGAACGCTTCTCACAGAGGACAAAGACGACCTGGAGAAGGAAGGGGAGACACTTTATATACCAGTGAGGGGCGAGACTGACGAGAGACAGGTGGACACAATCAGGGGCGGGGCTAACAATCAGACACAGGTGGACAATGATGACAAGTAGGGCAGTGACATGAGGGCAGGAAGTGAAGTGCTCTGAAATGAGAGCGAATGCTAGAATACCAAAATAAAACAGGAAGTGCAAATAAAAATAAAAAGACAAAAGTTAACATGACCTACGACCTGACGGTTGTGACAGAAGTAGGTCTTTCCACGTTGCACCAGTCTAGTCCCATCAAATGAGCAAGCAGCAGATTTTAGTTGCCGTTTAGTTTCGTTGGTGAAGTTTTCTGTACGTATGTTATGTTGTTTACATACAACTCCAAATAATAACAATAATAATAAAAACTTGACTAAGTGGTTTTGTTGCCTAAACATAACCGCAGCAGTTTCCGGGTAATGACGGGGCGAGCCTAAAATGTGCTTTTATGACTCACTGAGTGACCTTAAAATGTTGTACTATTTATACACCTTCCCATGAGATCAGGTTGCAAGAATACATCTTCACACAGTCTCTTGGTGATATATAAGACTTTTTTTTTTTTTTTTAAGTTTTACTTAAATTGTTAAAATCCTCCATTCCCTTATGATACAACGTGTTAATAATAACTCAGATTTTGAGGTACTGTAAGTGAATTTTTGAGCTAGATGTCTTTATGCTAAGCTACAGGCTAAACTGACTCAACATATCCTCATACAACGGATTCTCTTACGAAAAGTTATTCCTCATTTTTCCTGCATTCTCCAACATCACGTCCGTCAATAAACTACTTAGTCATGTTTAGGAAAGGATGGTGGTTTGGGTCAAAATAACAGTCTTCTGGTGAAACTCTGGTACTTTTTTGACCTACCATCCACCCCGAACTCCTCCCTTCACGGCGTTTGTTGCTCTTTATATTTCCTGGTTCACAATTACATGGATTAAAAACATATTTATTTCCTGGGATATATACAAATTACAATGCACTTTATTTTACTTTTTGTAGGACAGTGTATAAGAACAACATATAGCTAGCATATTATATTGACTGTAATGACTCTACCTCTGAAGCCCTAAAGGCTGCTGAAGGTGTGGTTCTCCTGGACAGACCTACCAAATAAATGAATACCAGCTCCACAACTAGCAGGTGTATCAGCAGGATCCTGGTCTCTCTGGATAGGTCAGACCTCAGAGGATCCATCCCCAGTGTCAGTAACACTCTGACAGATAACACCATGATATCAATGATGAACTGAAGTCATTCAGCTCCTCCTCGACTCCAACTGAGCCAAAGCAGATAGAAACAACACAAAGCTCAGAGACTCTACAGAGGTTTTAGTCCGGACAGGACCAGGAGGACTCTCCGTTTGGACACTTGGACACCCAAAGTGGTCCAGATTGGTTTTCTAGCTCTAGAAAGTGAATCTGTCTGTAGACTCCTGGTATCCACTACAGGAGGCCATGTGTTCACAGTGGAGCTTTGGGCCGTGATATTGACCCTGTGGATCGTCACATTCTACCACTGTGATCGGTAGAAAATCAATAAAAACAACTAAACTGGAGAAGTTTGGCTCCAAATGGAGTCGTTCTATTATATAAAGAAATATGATCAATAAAACTTGGATAATAACAAATCAGGTCAATACAAAACTGGTCAAAAATATTATAAAGGAAAAATACAATTTCTCATGTATTGATTTTATAACTGAAATACTATTTGGAGGTCTCGTCTATTAGAAAGTATTCAGAAAAAAAAAACACCACCACGGTATTTTAGAAACTTTTTAAAAGCAGTGGTTTAACTCACAGCTCACAGCGGCGAAAAGAGGTAAATTTCAACATATATATTTCTCTGTGCAAGCGATTGCTGACATTCATCTGTATTGACTCAGACAGGAAGTGATGTGTGCCTCAATAGCTGCGCCACATTGAGCCCCCTGTGAACGCTTCATATTTACAGGCCAATTATCTCTCTGAGGGAGGTTCGGCGTGACCACAGGCCTCTCGAGCTGTTACAGGAAGGTCAGCGCCATCGATGGGGGCTAATTAAGCAACTGGCTGGAGAGGCAGTCGACTGTGAGTCACCCGCTACTTTACCCATCAGAGGAATGTCTTGTTTCTTCAATTCAAGGACAGATCTGCGTCTGAAAGTGGAGACGGTTTCCTCTAGCGTACTTGACCCGCATCACAATCACTTCAGAAATGCCCCCTAGTGGAATCTTTTCTTTTTATTCCTGTTTGCAGCTGAGGGATGATTCAAGGTTAAAGACAACAAAAGCTCCCTTCAGCAAATGCCTCCCAGTGCCGGTGGAAGATAATGACCTGTCAAAGGCCAGCAGGTCTGGTGTCCTTATATCGTCTTTGAGGTAAGAGACTTCTCGTCATGGTCTGCCATTACATTAATTCCCTCACCTGCTGCTCCATTAGGCAATGAAACAAGTTGTCCAACTGTGGGGCTGGAAGGGGTTAAACCAGCCTCAGCTGCCACAGGCCAAACCCCTTCAAACGTCTGTCACTTTACAGGGACTTCAGATAACCCTTTCTCCCTGACCCGTATTGACTGAGGTCTGCACCGCACCCTCTACAACACAGACCCCCACTCAGACCCTCCAGCTATAACATTGTGGTGTTGTTATATTTCAATTTCTGATGCCTGTCATTGTTCGGGTGTGACAGGAGGGATCTGAACAGACTGGCTTCACAACTATACATTTTACATCTTAGGATTGTCTTAAGGTTAATTCATCATGTCATTATGTTGATTTATTCTGTACAACTTCTTTTACACGTCTGTCCGTCCTGAGTGAGCTGCTCTACTTGGCACTTCTTTCATACTTAGAGTACCAAGATTAGATCCTGATGATGGCAAAGTTTGCACCTTAGCAGTCTCTGCCATCAGAGTGTGAATGAGTGAATGCTGACATGAACTATAAAGCACATTGAGTAGTCAGAAGAACAGAAAAGAGCTGTATAAATGTAACCTCCAAGTTGCAAAGATGTGCGAAAACTCTTGCAAGAGTAGCTGCCCGCCGATCTTTCTAATCTTATTCAGCTTTATGCAAATTATGCACAAAGACATCACCAATATACAAATGAACCTATTACTAATCTGTTGACTTTTAACTACTTTTGGAGCTACTTTTAGTTGGCAACACTGTAGACTGTACTCTATAATTTAGAGATCACAACAAAAGATCCCCCCTCAGGTGTGACAGTGGCAAGAACAAACTCCCCTTTAATGGGCAGAAACTTTGGGCAGAACCAGGCTCTGGGTCAGCTGGGTGATATGGCAATAAATCAAGCATCACAATATTTTCTTCTACCTCAATATCAATATTGCGACATAGGGGTGACTCTTGGTGCTTTCATAAAATATTTACACAAGATTTTTAATGAATAATGATCAGTAATGTGGATGTAATGGCTAAATGACGAAAGTCAAATAATAGCACAGATAGAATGGTCTGGGGCTGCTCGGTCGCCTCACAGCAAGAGGGTTGCAGGTTCAAATCCGACCTGGAGTCCCTCTGTGTGGAGTTTGCATGTTCTTCCCGTGTTAGCGTGGGTTTTCTCCAGGTGCTCCAGTTTCCTCCCAAAGTCCAAAGACGTACAGGTTAATTGATGGCTCTAAATGTCCCGTAGGTGTAAATGTGAGTGTGAATGGTTGTCTGTCTCTATGTGTCCTGTGATGGACTGAAGACCTGTCCAGGGTGAACCCACCTTCACCCAAGGCCAGCTGGGATTGCCCCCCTCCGCCCCCCACACAACCCCTAATGGGATAAGTGGTTGATGGATGGATGGCTAGAACGGTCTCATCAGTTCAGAAAATTACATCACTTTAAGACCCTCTCTTTCAGACCCGTTGTGAAGACAAAAGCAAGAAACAACATTCTTAATAGCACATTTACTGGAAGAAGTTGAGGTGTCAGCCCAGATACACTACAATGAAATGCTTGATCCCTGCACTACTGTGCATGCCCAGTCTGGGAAAGAAAGATCAGAAAGAATCTGAAAGATCAACCCACACTAAGAAAACTGACCTGAACTGACCGAAACTGGCCTGCCGTCTAATCACCGGATGTCTCAGACCGACACCAACAGACAGCCAATACATCTAATCAGGCAAAGCACCACCAGAGATTCAGGTTCAGAGAATGCAGATGTGCAACAGCTATTCAATCACAAACCAGCAAAGAGATAGCTTAAATCCAGGAAAAGCTTCCACAGCAACGTTGAACCTAGTGGAACCAAAAGGTACCAGAGTTGCATTATGGGAAGAGAGGCTCACCAACCTCCCGTCAACAATGTAAAAGTATATCAGGTGGACACAAACGCAACTCCAGTGTGATGATAATGTTGCTTCATGTCTGCTGATGTGAAAAAAGGCATCTGCCCGCTAACGCATTAGGCATAAAAACGTGATAGTTTTATGAGTCTGACAGCTTGTTTTTAATGTTTCCCACCTGCTTCTGGCCCAAATGTTAATGCAGCTTTAATGTGTCAACAACACAAGATCTGGTCTGTTAACCCCTAAAACACTGAAAGATCAGAGTCCTGAACATTAAACAATGAAGGATTTTTATGGAGTCCAACTCTAACATTCATGAATCCTGTCGACTCTAAACTAACGTTTAGGACTACAATAAATAATTATCTATATATCAATTAACATGCTGATTAATTTCGTAATTAATTGTTTGGTCAATTAAATATCAAAAAACAGAGAAAATCACAATTTCCTAAAGACCAAAGAGAAAAGCAGAGAACATTTTTGTGTAATTCCATGAAAACAACTTAAACAAATAAATGATTATTTTTCTGCCAATCAAATAAACTCTATTGATCAACTAATCTTTTCAGTGTCTTCTTATGATGATCTTACAATAACCCACTTTTCACTGTCGCAGATATATTTCCAATGTTGAAGTAAAAACAGGAGAGTTCTGCTAGGGTTGCTCTTCCGTGATCTCAATGTTTTAGTGTAACGTGGTGATAAAATTCAGTCCAAACGGTCTTAAGTTGCTTTTTCTCATCTCGACGTCCTAATAAAACCAAACAAGATTAATGTTATTGTACATTTAATGATGCAAACACTGTCAACCACTAATATGGAGCACTCTCTCAGCACCAAACAAGACCCACTGAAGGAGGCTGGGACACAGCAGGACCTGGTAGGACACGGAAGGACCTGGGAGGACACGGAAGGATCTGGGAGGACATGGAAGGACCTGGGAAAATACGGAAGGACCTGGGTGGACACTCAAGGACCTGGGGGGACACGGAAGGACCTGAGTGGACGCGGAAGGACCTGGGAAGACATGGGGGGACCTGGGAGGACACGGAAGGACCTGGGAAAACACGGAAGGACCTGGGTGGACACCCAAGGACCTGGGGGGACATGGAAGGACCTGAGTGGACACGGAAGGACCTGGAAAGACACGGGGGGACCTGGGAGTACAAGAGCAAATCTGGCAGAACATGGGCAGACCTGGGTGGACACGGGCGGATCTGGGAAAACGCAGGCAGACCTGGGAGGACATGGAAGGACCTGAGTGGACACAGAAGGACCTGGAAGAACATGGGCGGACCTGGGAGGACACAGAGGACCTGAGAGGACACGGGTGGACCTGGGAGGACACAGAAGGACCTGGGTGGACCTGGGAGGCAGAGGTGGACCTGGGAGGACATTGGCAGACCTAGATGGACATGGGCAGACCTGGGAAGACACAAGTGGACCTGAGTGGACCTGGGAGTAGAAGGGCAAATTTGGCAGAACACGGGTGGACCTGAGAGGACCTGGGTGGAAATTGGCAGACCTGGACAGATACGAGCGGACCTGGGTGGACACGGGTGGATCTGGGAAGACATGGGCGGACCTGGGTGGACCTGGGAGGACACGGGAGGACATGGGCAGATCGGGGAGGAACTGGGCAGACCTGGGTAGACAGGGGCAAACCTGGGACGACAGGGGCAAACCTGGCAGAACACGGGTGGACCTGGGAGGACCTGGGTGGACCTGGGTCGACATGGGCGGACCTGGGCAGACACGGGTGGACCTGGGCAGGCATGGGTGGACCTGGGCAGCTCTGGGAAGACCTGGGAGGACCTGGGTGGACACAGGAGGACCTCAGTGGATGCAAGAGGACATGGTAGGACCCAGGAGGACATGGGCGGACCTGGGAGGACACGGGGGAGCCAGGGAGGACCTGTGCAGAACTGGGTGGACATGGGCAGACCTGGGTCTTGGGGTATGAGATGTAACACATGCGCATTATAGCTGAAGCACCGGCCCTCAGTGTTAACACTAAGTTAAATGTTAAATGTAAGTGTTAATGTTGAGTTTAATGCTAAAAGTAAGTGTTAATGTCAAGTTAAATGTTAAATGTAAGTGTTAATGTTAAGTTAAATGTTAAATTAAGTGTTAATGTTGAGTTTAATGTTAAATGTGTTAATGTTAAGTTAAATGTTAGTTGTTAGTGTTACTGTTAAGTTAAATGTCAGTTATAAGTGTTAATGTTAAGTTAAATGTTAAATTAAGAGATAACATTGAGTTTAATGTTAAATGTAAGTGTTAATGTTGAGTGAAATGTTAAATTAAGTGTAAACATTGAGTTTAATGTTAAATAAAGGTGTTAATGTTAAGTTAAATGTTAAATAAGATAAGATAAGATGAACCTTTATTAATCCCCGGAGGGAAATTGGGGTGTCATAGCAGCATCAACACAGTACAGATAAATACATTATAGTAAAAAGTAAAGAGAAGGATCAATGAAGGAAATGGTAATAAAATAAATAAGTAACAGTAATAAGTAAAGTGCAGCAGGTGGTGAGTATTGTATATGCATAGCATATACATATATATATATATATATATATATATATATATATATATAGTAATTATATAATTATATGTAATTATATACATTTGGTCCAGGAATAAATACGGAGCAGATGATCAGAGTCACATGGGGGTCAGACCTTGGTTCTGGTTCAGACCTCTGAGCAGGTGGCAGTTCAGTGTCTTGCTCAAGGACACTGCAGCAGGGACATGCTGTATAACGATGATCTGTATTGGTAAAATACAAACCCTCACAAGGTTGTTCTTTCGGGTCACTCTTTGAATAACAAGAATCCCAAACAGAGGGCGTCTGTCTCGGATCAATACTCGGGTCTCCTCTTGAGCCCCGTTCCTTTGGAGATCAAGGACCTGAGTTGGTTTTAAACCAATTACTGCAGTTACATGCAGGCATTCGGGGAAAAATACTTTGCTAATTTAAGTTTATCATTTATCAAAACGCGGGTGGTTCAGTTCTGAGAATAGTGCTCTGAGGATGACTCATAACATAAAAACATGTTTCAGTTTAATGCCAGCAATCATTGAGAGTGGGTGTCAATTTTCTGGACACGGAAGGACCTGGAAAGACACGGGGGGACCTGGGAGTACAAGAGCAAATCTGGCAGAACATGGGCAGACCTGGGTGGACACGGGCGGATCTGGGAAAACGCAGGCAGACCTGGGAGGACATGGAAGGACCTGAGTGGACACAGAAGGACCTGGAAGAACATGGGCGGACCTGGGAGGACACAGAGGACCTGAGAGGACACGGGTGGACCTGGGAGGACACAGAAGGACCTGGGTGGACCTGGGAGGCAGAGGTGGACCTGGGAGGACATTGGCAGACCTAGATGGACATGGGCAGACCTGGGAAGACACAAGTGGACCTGAGTGGACCTGGGAGTAGAAGGGCAAATTTGGCAGAACACGGGTGGACCTGAGAGGACCTGGGTGGAAATGGGCAGACCTGGACAGATACAAGCGGACCTGGGTGGACACGGGTGGATCTGGGAAGACATGGGCGGACCTGGGTGGACCTGGGAGGACACGGGAGGACATGGGCAGATCGGGGAGGAACTGGGCAGACCTGGGTAGACAGGGGCAAACCTGGGACGACAGGGGCAAACCTGGCAGAACACGGGTGGACCTGGGAGGACCTGGGTGGACCTGGGTCGACATGGGCGGACCTGGGCAGACACGGGTGGACCTGGGCAGGCATGGGTGGACCTGGGCAGCTCTGGGAAGACCTGGGAGGACCTGGGTGGACACAGGAGGACCTCAGTGGATGCAAGAGGACATGGTAGGACCCAGGAGGACATGGGCGGACCTGGGAGGACACGGGGGAGCCAGGGAGGACCTGTGCAGAACTGGGTGGACATGGGCAGACCTGGGTCTTGGGGTATGAGATGTAACACATGCGCATTATAGCTGAAGCACCGGCCCTCAGTGTTAACACTAAGTTAAATGTTAAATGTAAGTGTTAATGTTGAGTTTAATGCTAAAAGTAAGTGTTAATGTCAAGTTAAATGTTAAATGTAAGTGTTAATGTTAAGTTAAATGTTAAATTAAGTGTTAATGTTGAGTTTAATGTTAAATGTGTTAATGTTAAGTTAAATGTTAGTTGTTAGTGTTACTGTTAAGTTAAATGTCAGTTATAAGTGTTAATGTTAAGTTAAATGTTAAATTAAGAGATAACATTGAGTTTAATGTTAAATGTAAGTGTTAATGTTGAGTGAAATGTTAAATTAAGTGTAAACATTGAGTTTAATGTTAAATAAAGGTGTTAATGTTAAGTTAAATGTTAAATAAGATAAGATAAGATGAACCTTTATTAATCCCCGGAGGGAAATTGGGGTGTCATAGCAGCATCAACACAGTACAGATAAATACATTATAGTAAAAAGTAAAGAGAAGGATCAATGAAGGAAATGGTAATAAAATAAATAAGTAACAGTAATAAGTAAAGTGCAGCAGGTGGTGAGTATTGTATATGCATAGCATATACATATATATATATATATATATATATATATATATATATGTAATTATATAATTATATGTAATTATATACATTTGGTCCAGGAATAAATACGGAGCAGATGATCAGAGTCACATGGGGGTCAGACCTTGGTTCTGGTTCAGACCTCTGAGCAGGTGGCAGTTCAGTGTCTTGCTCAAGGACACTGCAGCAGGGACATGCTGTATAACGATGATCTGTATTGGTAAAATACAAACCCTCACAAGGTTGTTCTTTCGGGTCACTCTTTGAATAACAAGAATCCCAAACAGAGGGCGTCTGTCTCGGATCAATACTCGGGTCTCCTCTTGAGCCCCGTTCCTTTGGAGATCAAGGACCTGAGTTGGTTTTAAACCAATTACTGCAGTTACATGCAGGCATTCGGGGAAAAATACTTTGCTAATTTAAGTTTATCATTTATCAAAACGCGGGTGGTTCAGTTCTGAGAATAGTGCTCTGAGGATGACTCATAACATAAAAACATGTTTCAGTTTAATGCCAGCAATCATTGAGAGTGGGTGTCAATTTTCTGGACACGGAAGGACCTGGAAAGACACGGGGGGACCTGGGAGTACAAGAGCAAATCTGGAAGAACATGGGCAGACCTGGGTGGACACGGGCGGATCTGGGAAAACGCAGGCAGACCTGGGAGGAC
Organism: Pterois miles; assembly: GCA_947000775.1. NCBI lineage: Eukaryota > Metazoa > Chordata > Actinopteri > Perciformes > Scorpaenidae > Pterois > Pterois miles. The sequence continues at coordinate 143,728 of CAMQGK010000634.1, read as the reverse complement.
ATGGAAGGACCTGAGTGGACACAGAAGGACCTGGAAGAACATGGGCGGACCTGGGAGGACACAGAGGACCTGAGAGGACACGGGTGGACCTGGGAGGACACAGAAGGACCTGGGTGGACCTGGGAGGCAGAGGTGGACCTGGGAGGACATTGGCAGACCTAGATGGACATGGGCAGACCTGGGAAGACACAAGTGGACCTGAGTGGACCTGGGAGTAGAAGGGCAAATTTGGCAGAACACGGGTGGACCTGAGAGGACCTGGGTGGAAATGGGCAGACCTGGACAGATACGAGCGGACCTGGGTGGACACGGGTGGATCTGGGAAGACATGGGCGGACCTGGGTGGACCTGGGAGGACACGGGAGGACATGGGCAGATCGGGGAGGAACTGGGCAGACCTGGGTAGACAGGGGCAAACCTGGGACGACAGGGGCAAACCTGGCAGAACACGGGTGGACCTGGGAGGACCTGGGTGGACCTGGGTCGACATGGGCGGACCTGGGCAGACACGGGTGGACCTGGGCAGGCATGGGTGGACCTGGGCAGCTCTGGGAAGACCTGGGAGGACCTGGGTGGACACAGGAGGACCTCAGTGGATGCAAGAGGACATGGTAGGACCCAGGAGGACATGGGCGGACCTGGGAGGACACGGGGGAGCCAGGGAGGACCTGTGCAGAACTGGGTGGACATGGGCAGACCTGGGTCTTGGGGTATGAGATGTAACACATGCGCATTATAGCTGAAGCACCGGCCCTCAGTGTTAACACTAAGTTAAATGTTAAATGTAAGTGTTAATGTTGAGTTTAATGCTAAAAGTAAGTGTTAATGTCAAGTTAAATGTTAAATGTAAGTGTTAATGTTAAGTTAAATGTTAAATTAAGTGTTAATGTTGAGTTTAATGTTAAATGTGTTAATGTTAAGTTAAATGTTAGTTGTTAGTGTTACTGTTAAGTTAAATGTCAGTTATAAGTGTTAATGTTAAGTTAAATGTTAAATTAAGAGATAACATTGAGTTTAATGTTAAATGTAAGTGTTAATGTTGAGTGAAATGTTAAATTAAGTGTAAACATTGAGTTTAATGTTAAATAAAGGTGTTAATGTTAAGTTAAATGTTAAATAAGATAAGATAAGATGAACCTTTATTAATCCCCGGAGGGAAATTGGGGTGTCATAGCAGCATCAACACAGTACAGATAAATACATTATAGTAAAAAGTAAAGAGAAGGATCAATGAAGGAAATGGTAATAAAATAAATAAGTAACAGTAATAAGTAAAGTGCAGCAGGTGGTGAGTATTGTATATGCATAGCATATACATATATATATATATATATATATATATATATATATATATATATGTAATTATATAATTATATGTAATTATATACATTTGGTCCAGGAATAAATACGGAGCAGATGATCAGAGTCACATGGGGGTCAGACCTTGGTTCTGGTTCAGACCTCTGAGCAGGTGGCAGTTCAGTGTCTTGCTCAAGGACACTGCAGCAGGGACATGCTGTATAACGATGATCTGTATTGGTAAAATACAAACCCTCACAAGGTTGTTCTTTCGGGTCACTCTTTGAATAACAAGAATCCCAAACAGAGGGCGTCTGTCTCGGATCAATACTCGGGTCTCCTCTTGAGCCCCGTTCCTTTGGAGATCAAGGACCTGAGTTGGTTTTAAACCAATTACTGCAGTTACATGCAGGCATTCGGGGAAAAATACTTTGCTAATTTAAGTTTATCATTTATCAAAACGCGGGTGGTTCAGTTCTGAGAATAGTGCTCTGAGGATGACTCATAACATAAAAACATGTTTCAGTTTAATGCCAGCAATCATTGAGAGTGGGTGTCAATTTTCTGGAAACAGACGTTTGTAAAGTCCTCATTTAGGCTTTTTATATAATTGTCATAAAATGTTGTGAAACTGTAAATTGTTGGTTGCCACCACAGCTGAACTGGTGATGATCCCCAATTCACCCTGAGGCTGCCAATGAAAAGCTGCCAAGAGCAACCTCAACATTATAGACGTTTATACTCTATATTTACAACATCAGGTATCTGTTCAGTAAAACAAATATCTGAGCTGAACTTTGACAATGTCTTAAACTTTCCTAAACAGTGTTTTCACTGTGTCTCCTCTGAAGCCTCAAAGATGCCCAGTTTCTGCTCTAGAAACTCTCCATAGACTGTATCTAAGAAATAGACGCAGTTACGTCACATCACTCATTTATTTATGGACTGCCTCAAGTTTGGCATTTTGTCTGTCATCATCTTGGTCATTGCAACCAGAAGTGACATAAGAGGGTGGAGCTAAGTACAACCAAACGCTGAACAAAACATTTTAGGCGACCAAAATGTCATAATTAACATTCGATGAATGTTTATGGTTGTTGCCATTTTGGTTTTTGGTCTTCACCATCTTGGTTTTTGGCTGTCACCATCTTGGTTTTTGGTCTTCACCATCTTGGTTTTTGGTCTTCACCATCTTGGTTTTTGAACATTGCCATCTTGGTTTTTGGCTGTCACCGTCTTGGTTTTTGGCTGTCACCATCTTGGTTTTTGGCTGTCACCGTCTTGGTTTTTGGCTGTCACCATCTTGGTTTTTGGCTGTCACCGTCTTGGTTTTTGGCTGTCACCATCTTGGTTTTTGGTTGTCACCATCTTGGTTTTTGGTCATTGCCATCTTGGTTTTTGGTCTTCGCCATCTCGGTTTTTGGCTGTCCCCATCTTGGGTTTTGAACATTGCCATCTTGGTTTTTGGTCTTCGCCATCTTGGTTTTTGGCTGTCACCATCTTGGGTTTTGAACATTGCCATCTTGGTTTTGTCTTCACCATCTTGGTTTTTGGTCTTCACCATCTTGGTTTTTCTTCGCCGTCTTGTTTTGGCTGTCACCATCTTGGTTTTTGGCTGACACCATCTTGGTTTTTGGCTGTCACCATCTTGGTTTTTTGTCACCATCTTGGTTGTCTTCACCATTTTTTTTGGTCTTCACCATCTTGTTTTTGTCTTCACCATCTTGGTTTATTTGTTTCCCCTTCTTTTTTTGCCCCAACATTTATTTCAATCAGAGGTGACACGAGAGGATAAAACTAAGTACAAGTGAGTGCAATATCACACATTTTTAGGCAACCAAAATATTACAATTAGTTTTAATGAACTGAAATCAAAGTAACCAAATTTCAGCTTTTTCCCAAAACCTAATAAATCTAATTTCAGGAGAATATTGAGGACTTCTTCCTGTCTGCTTTTGTCTGTTCTGGTTTCTGTGCCATTGGACCCCCCCCCTCGGTGGCTCAGGTGTTGCTCTGCACGGCCTTGCCGAGATTTCTTTCAGTGATTCGTCATACCTCGGCCCGACTGCTGCTGCTGGCGTGTGCCAGCTCGCCGAGGAGGGCCGCGTCTGCCTGCCAGACGGCCCACTCGACCCGACAGCCTGCCGCTGTCAGCCAGGGGCCTGGGAGTCACCGTTGGCCCTGGCAACCGGTCCCCTAACCCCGCCCCAAACAGGGACAAGAATAGGCAGCAACCCCCCCCCCTCCATTCCTCTCTGCAGGCTTTTCATCAGCTGCAGTCATCAGGAGGTTAACACTGAATGAGACAAGAGGAGGGGTCAACCTTTTATCTTACCACACACATAAATGATAACTAATATGACATTAATGCTGCAACATGAAAAAGTGTGTGAGAGTAAATCTGTGATAAATGCTGTTGTGATATTCTATTATAATAATTTACATAATTATGCTTGTGTTTGTGCAGCGGCAAGGAGACAAGCTGCTGTGACCTCTGATGACCTTTCTTCAGCTGCTCTGGGACTCAAACAACTTCACAACCAAAACCTGAACTAGATGCCCCCAACCGGGTCCCTGAACACAGTAAGTCTGGACCACATGCTGCTTAATTTCCTGTCAATGTCTTGTGCGTAGGTGGTGATTTGAATCCTGCCCATAGCAATGAAAACTACAATACAGTTTATAATGAAGTAATCGCACAATACATAAAATGGCTGTTGTATCATAAATAGGTTCAGATTTCATAAAAATATTTAGGATTATAATTTGAACTATTTATGGACAGCAGTTTTTCTGCAATAGCCGTCTTATGTATTTACAACCTGCAGGTCTGAAAAGTGAAACCAAAGCTGAAGAGTGTTAAACCTTCATCCTGTCTCCAGCCAGCAGGGGGCGACTCCTCTGGGTCTATAGATGTCTATAGGAAATGATCCTTCTCTGATTGATTACCTCAGCAAACATTGTCAACATCAGTTTATTGTCTCAATCAGTTCCATCGACAGTTTCAGTCTTCTTCAATACAGCAGGATTCATTTGATAAATTATGGTCCATTGGTCAGATAGACCAGAAAGCAGGGGATGCTTTAGGGCGGGGCTAACTGCTGATTGACAGGTTGCTACCATGGAGTTGTCTGTGTTTTTGTCTTACATCTTTAACCCTTTCACAATGTGTTTTCACTTCATCAAAGTTTATCTTACATTTTGGTCTCCTAAAAATGGCGGCAGTAGCTCAGTCTGTAAGGACTTGGGTTAGGACGCGGACGTCATGGGTTCAAGACCCCATGGACCAAGACCAACTGGTTGCTGGAGAGGTGCCAGTTTACCTCTTGGGCACTGCCGAGGTGCCCCTGAGCAAGGCACCGAACCCCCAACTGCTCTGGGCGCTTGTCAGGAGCAGCCCCCTCACTCTGACATCTCTCCATTGACATGTATATGTACTGTGTGAACAACAGAGTGTAAAACTGAATTTCCCCACTGTGGGACTAATAAAGGAATATCTTTCTTTCTTTCTTTTCTTTCTTTATTCAGCATTGAGTTGTACTTAGCTCCACCCTCTTGTGTCACTTCTGGTTGCAAAAAAACAAGATGGAGACAACCACAAAAACCAAGATGGTGGCAACCATAAAACCAGGATGGTGATGGCCAAAACCCAAGATGACAACAGGCAAAAACCACCAGTCTCCCGCTGTTGACTACCATACATATATTTTGAGAAATAAGGTCCCATGGTGGTCCACCGGAAGAGGGCAGGATTTGACCTCTATTAATATCACCTCAGCAGAACTGTTAAGTTACTGCTAATACAACATGTTGTACTAGTGCTGCTGCTTCACATCACACCCTGGTGAAACATAAGGTGGCTTGTATTGTGAAGAATACACAGGAAATGCAATTTATGCATTGACTGACCTATTTCTGAAAACTGTTTGTTTGACAGCACTGTTAACAGATACACAGATTTATGACAAAGTAGCTGCTCAGTAAGTTTTACTGAAGTATTAAAACAACCACGACCAAAAAAATGGACAAATTTAAGATTTGAAATTAATACTTAAAGCTGAGTGCTGCAGATCTGACCCCTGTGGTTCCCTGCAGAAATAAAAATCCCAAATCTTTTGCTCTTGTAGAAATTCTCTTTGTGTAGATGATGAATCAGAGGTTTAAATCTAAATTAAATCTGCATGTTTTCATTTCTCAGATTCCTTTATAGGCTGGTCGTCCGTCTGTCTCTTGTTAATCCAGCGCTATTGGTCCATATATGTACACATCTCTGCATTGATGCTAAACAGGCATTTGTTTCATGGCTGACTGTGAAGCAGAGAGAGAGAGAGACAAGCTTCAGTTTGCTCATTAGAAATTCATTCTGAACAGCTTGTTATTATCTTTGGCCTGTGGATGTGTGAATAGATTTACAAGCATTAGGGTCGGGGCATTGTGTGGGGCATGTGTGGAGGAGGTCCTGGCCCCTTTGTGTTCGCCAGGGCCCTCAAATCAGCTGCACATAGGGTGCCCCCCCCCCCCCCCCCCAGCCCCACCCATCACCTCAACCCTTCGAACAAAAGCCTGAACACACTGATGTTCTGCAGGATTTTAGGAATCACACACAGACGTGTGCTTTCAAGCACAGCAGATGCAAAAAGCTGTTCCTCAATTAGAGACCCAGTACAGACCCAGTATTAAACCATACAGACCCAGTACAGACCCAGTATTAAACCATACAGACCCAGTACAGACCCAGTATAAAACTATACCATATATCTATAACCATACAGACCCAGTACAAACCCAGTATTAAACCATACAGACCCAGTACAGACCCAGTATTAAACCATACAGACCCAGTACAAACCCAGTATAAAACCATACAGAGCCAGGATAAAACTATACCATATATCTATAACCATACAGACCCAGTACAAACCCAGTATTAAACCATACAGACCCAGTACAGACCCAGTATTAAACCATACAGACCCAGTACAAACCCAGTATTAAACCATACAGACCCAGTACAGACCCAGTATTAAACCATACAGACCCAGTACAGACCCAGTATAAAACTATACCATATATCTATAACCATACAGACCCAGTATAGACCCAGTATTAAACCATACAGACCCAGTACAAACCCAGTATTAAACCATACAGACCCAGTACAAACCCAGTATAAAACCATACAGACCCAGGATAAAACTATACCATATATCTATAACCATACAGACCCAGTACAAACCCAGTATTAAACCATACAGACCCAGTACAGACCCAGTATTAAACCATAAAGACTCAGTACAAACCCAGTATAAAACCATACAGACCCAGGATAAAACTATACCATATATCTATAACCATACAGACCCAATACAGACCCAGTATTAAACCATACAGACCCAGTACAGACCCAGTATTAAACCATACAGACCCAGTACAGACCCAGTATTAAACCATACAGACCCAGTACAAACCCAGTATAAAACCATACAGACCCAGGATAAAACTATACCACATATCTATAACCATACAGAACCAGTACAAAACCAGTATTAAACCATATAGACCCAGGATAAAACTATACCATATATCTATAACCATACAGACCCAGTACAGACCCAGTATTAAACCATACAGACCCAGTACAGACCCAGTATTAAACCATAAAGACCCAGTACAAACCCATTATAAAACCATACAGACCCAGGATAAAACTATACCATATATCTATAACCATACAGACCCAGTACAGACCCAGTATTAAACCATACAGACCCAGTACAGACCCAGTATTAAACCATACAGACCCAGTACAGACCCAGTATTAAACCATAAAGACCCAGTACAAACCCATTATAAAACCATACAGACCCAGGATAAAACTATACCATATATCTATAACCATACAGACCCAGTACAGACCCAGTATTAAACCATACAGACCCAGGATAAAACTATACCATATATCTATAACCATACAGACCCAGTACAGACCCAGTATTAAACCATACAGACCCAGTACAGACCCAGTATTAAACAATACAGACCCAGTACAAACCTGTCAGTACAGACCCAGGATAAAACTATACCATATATCTATAACCATACAGACACAGTATGTGAAGTTATCAAACCATGCAGTACAGAACAGCACTCAGCTTTAAGTATTAATTTCAAATCTTAAATTTGTCCATTTTTTTGGTCGTGGTTGTTTTAATACTTCAGTAAAACTTACTGAGCAGCTACTTTGTCATAAATCTGTGTATCTGTTAACAGTGCTGTCAAACAGACCCAGTATTAAACCATACAGACCCAGTACAAACCTGTCAGTACAGACCCAGGATAAAACTATACCATATATCTATAACCATACAGACACAGTACAAAACCAGTATTAAACCATACAGACCCAGGATAAAACTATACCATATATCTATAACCATACAGACCCAGGATAAAACTATACCATATATCTATAACCATACAGACCCAGGATAAAACTATACCATATATCTATAACTACATAGGCCCAGGATAAAACTATACCATATATCTATAACTATATAGGCCCAGGATAAAACTATACCATATATCTATAACTATACAGGCCCAGGATAAAACTATACCATATATCTATAACCATACAGACCCAGGATAAAACTATACCATATATCTATAACTATATAGGCCCAGTACAAAACCAGTATTAAACCATACAGACCCAGTACAAACCTGTCAGTACAGACCCAGGATAAAACTATACCATATATCTATAACCATACATACCCAGCACAAAACCAGTATTAAACCATATAGACCCAGTATAAAACTATACCATATATCTATAACCATCTATATCTATAACCATACAGACCCAGGATAAAACTATACCATATATCTATAACCATACAGACCTGGTATTAAACCATACAGACCTGGTATTAAACCATACAGACGTGGTATTACACCATACAGAACTGGTATTACACCATACAGACCCGATATTAAACCATACAGACGTGGTATTAAACCATACAGACGTGGTATTACACCATACAGACCCGGTATTAAACCATACAGACCTGGTATTAAACCATACAGACGTGGTATTACACCATACAGACCCGGTATTAAACCATACAGACCTGGTATTAAACCATACAGACGTGGTATTACACCATACAGACCCGGTATTAAACCATACAGACCTGGTATTAAACCATACAGACGTGGTATTACACCATACAGAACTGGTATTACACCATACAGACCCGGTATTAAACCATACAGACGTGGTATTAAACCATACAGACGTGGTATTAAACCATACAGACGTGGTATTAAACTATACAGACCTGGTATTAAACCATACAGACCTGGTATTAAACCATACAGACCCGGTATTAAACCATACAGACCCGGTATTACACCATACAGATACGGTATTACACCATACAGACCCGGTATTACACCATACAGACCCGGTATTAAACCATACAGACGTGGTATTAAACCATACAGACCCGGTATTACCATACACCCGAGACGGATTAAACCATACAGACGTGGTATTAAACCATACAGACCTGGTATTAAACCATACAGACCCGGTATTAAACCATACAGACCTGGTATTAAACCATACAGACGTGGTATTAAACCATACAGACCTGGTATTACACCATACAGACCTGGTATTAAACCATACAGACCCGGTATTAAACCATACAGACGTGGTATTAAACCATACAGACCTGGTCTTACACCATATAGACCCGGTATTAAACTTGTCTCTTACTCACTGAAGGAAACAACACAACAACGCAACCACTGGCCTCTGACATACGTTATTTCAGCCAACAGCGAGCGCCACACCAACTTTTAGCTACGTCAAGCAACGCCCAACTTTGGGCGCTGAACTCAGCGGTGAGCGCAACATAAATTCAAAGTGAGCTGTGTCGCGAGCGTCCAACAGGAAGCAACAGTCGGGTGGAAACAGTAGGCTTATACACACCTTTCACTTTCAGAAACAGGTTAAGTGTGAAAATTTGCTGTAAATTGGGAGAACTGTGGGAGAATTGTGACCATAGGAGGAAACAGGGAGAGGGCGATGAAACGAGTGTGAGTAAATATGCCATTTTATTCAAAGCACCAACAGTTGTTGATTGTTTCTCTAAACTTCACTGATTAGTATCTGGTATCTCAGACGACACATGAACCAGCTCAGCCATGCTGTATGTGTCTAGAGAGGAAACTCTTCCTCTGGTAGGCGGTACATTAAGACAGACATAGCAGTTATGTGAAAGCATTCGCTCAAAAAGATGTATTCCTTGCAGACTTTTTGACACTAGAAAGTGAAAAGAGAGTATTTGAATGACTGCTGCTGAAGCTCCTCTGTCTGTGCTGAGTTAATTAACTTTCCCTCTCTGAGATCCTCTCAAGTCCAAAAGGTGATTAAGGCTTTACTTGAGCCCTGCTAATCAGAGGGGAGATGGGTATCACAGCCAGCTGTATCCTGCTCTGTAAAGCTGATCAGCAGTCAGCAGGCACTGACCTTGGGTGTGACGTCACAATGCCAAACAGGCTGGATCCACAAGACACATTCCATTTTGCTATATGGATAAATTCTGGAGCTTTGGTTTAGATACAACAGCGCACGTTCACTGTTTACCCTAACAACCGTGCAACTGCTATTATATCTTATATCATATTCATTATTCATATTTGATGTACTTCTGTAGTCCAACCAGGAAGTGATCATCACCCTGGTTCCCTCTACTAACAGCCAATGGAACTGTTCTATTGGGTTTTGGATTATCTTACACGTTTATGATACTGACGTGTTTTGTTCATCAAGATAATCTCCACTAATGAAGACCACTTTCTGATTTTTGAAGCGTGAATGTAAGAAGTAAAAAGCTGATGTAGGAGCCAAAAATGATGCAGACACGTACTTAGGATGTAGTGTAATTCACTGTTCAGACCACGGGGGTCGCTGTGTTACTTGCCTGACGCCAGCCACGGGTAAAAACTGCAGGTAGGATGTGCTTTTGTTGGCATCAGGTTTTAGCCCAGAATGGCAGAGTTTTTGACTGCAGTGGCGCTGATAACTTGCTTGCTGTGTTGTGTGGTATTGCTTGTTTCTGTGAAATTGGACTTTTTTCATTATGGCACTATCAGGAATAAATTGACTGTTACGCCAAAAGCAAGGAGCGGCCTGAAGACTGATACACAACACGCAGCAAGAGGTAACATCAAGTCCAGGGCTAATCACCTCAGTAACTTAGAGTGATAGATTCAGCTCCTACAGCTAACGTTAGGCTATAAACCAACTACACCATGATGACGTGAGCGAGTATAAACAAGGCTGTCAGGGAGGATGTGACAACTTTGTCTCATGTAGCTGCTTATTAGCAACTGTCTTTTATAAGACACAAAAAAGGCTTCAAAATGCTTGAGTGGGATATTTACTGAGGTATTGTGGAACCAAACGTTAAAATCTCTCTTATTTCAGACATTAAGTAAAAACCTATTGACCTTCACACAAGGGAACAGGAGGTGATAAAATGCTCAACTCATTTCTGGGTTTTAGGGCTCATTCCTGCAACACTCTGTTTCATTGCCATAATAAAGACATTTGACTGATTTGTGGGTCACTGGCCGGAGGATGACGTAGCCTGATGGACATGCAGTGCAGAAACACTCCAGCATATTTAACCAACATGAGGATTTACCTGTAACGCTCGACCGGCAGCATCAGCAGCTAAAGCTGAAGCTGCTCTTAAAACACACCGTTCCTGTTTTCCACTTGTTGACTCTCGCCACCTCGCTCGCCGGCCTCTGACACCAACGCCGCCGGCCTGGAAAATGCCACTGCGGTTTGTTTGACTTCCCTCAGCCTATGCAGCGAGGCGGCGAGGTCGCTCTTTACTCTCTTTTGTTGAAGCGTGTTGGAGATAAGAGGAGGCGTGTGCAGCAACTGAGAGAGAGCGAGGGCTGCCATGACGGAGGGCAGAGCAGAGGAGGACAAGGAGGAGGAAGAGGAGGAGGAGGAGGTGAAAGGAAGCAAGGAGAGCTGGTGTGATGTAACTCAGCAGAATTTATATTCTCCATTTACAGAAGAAGAATTTAGATTTCTGTAAAGTTGGACAGCTTTACTTTATATTTTAAACTCATCTTTGTTTATAATTATCTGCTTTAAAGACCATTTTATCATCACCATAGTTTAAATACTGACCAGATATTGATTATTATCTGCATTTCTGATTGGACAGATTTAAACTTGAACCATTGTTTTAGGTATTTTCACATATTTACATACAGACAGAACTCCTGGATGATGTGGTGAAGAAATATGTACCTGATGGATGGATGGATGGATGGATGGACGGATGGATGGTTGGATGGACGGCTGGATGGATGGATGGTCAGATGGATGGATGGATGGTCAGATGGATGGATGGATGGACGGATGGATGGTCAGATGGATGGATGGACAGATGGATGGATGGATGGTAAGATGGATGGATGGATGGATGGATGGATGGACAGACATGGATGGATGGATGGACGGATGGATGGATGGACAATGGATGATGGATGGACGGATGGATGGATGGATGGATGGACAATGGATGGATGGATGGATGGACAGATGGATGGACCATGGATGGACGAACTGATGGATGGACAATGGATGGATGGATGGACGGACAGATGGATGGATGGACCATGGATGGACGAACTGATGAATGGAAGGACAGAATGATGGATGGGTGGATGGATGGATGGATGATGGATGGATAAACAGATTGATGGATGGATGGACAGATGGATGGACGGACTGATGGATGGATGGACGGACAGATGGATGGACGGATGGATGGATGGATGGATGGACTGATGGATGGATGAACGGACCGATGGATGGATGGATGGATGGATGGATGGATGGATGGATGGATGGACGAACTGATGGATGGATAGACAGATGGATGGATGGGTGATGGATGGATGGATGGACAGATGGATGGATGATGGATAGACGGATGGATGGATGGATGGACAATGGATGGATGGATGGATGAACTGATGGATGGATGGATGGATAGACAGATGGACGGATGGATGGATGGACGGACAGATGATGGACTGAAATAAACCCCTATGATGTCACATGTGTAGGGGTTTATTTCACAACGGCAGCGACTGACCTGGGCATTATACGGCGTGATGGTTCTGTCCGGACCGTGAGGTCTCAGTCAAACCACACAATTTTACCTACGAAGCTAAAAAAAACAGCAAAGAAAATAGCTTTTATTTTGAAACACTGGTGTACTGTTAGTGAGCTTCTTCCTGTCACACCTGACATTGATGTAAACTGACCTGAGTGATGTTGTAGCGTCTCCTGCTGAGGCGTCAGTGTTGTCAACTTAGCGACTCCGTCTCTATATTTAGGGAGTGTTCAGACCCTCCAGCAACCAGAGACAAATCTAGCATCTCTTTCTGGGGTTATTGGAGACTTTTGGAGACGTGAAAGCTTGTTTCGTTCTGACTCTTCTCATTGATCAGCGGGTGCTGCCGTGGACCCCTCCCCCGTCCAGGTAAATGTTAAATGGAAGGGTTAATGTTAAGGTAAATGTTAAATGTAAGTGTTTTTGTCAAGTTAAATGTTAAATGTAAGTGTTAAAGTTAAGTTAAATGTTAAGTTTAGTTAATAGATTAACATTCCTACCCTAACCAGTCAGTCCTGTACTCCTCTATATAATGTCATTTTCTTAATAATCTGCTGTTTGGAGGGATTTTCAGTAGAATAAATGCTGAAAAACAAGTGTCCAGTATGTTTTCTAAAGTGATAAAATGGAGTTTACATCTGTCAATCTGGGTTTCTCATGTGGCCCCCAGGAAACATAATTGTCCCCCCTCTTCTACAGTATTTATTTGGATGTTTTCCATAGTTATTTCCATACATTTTACTTAGTTTATGTACTTATTTTATTTTAAGCCCAACCGTGATGTATTCCTGAACCCTTTTCTGGCCTAAACCTGACTGCAGAGGTTTGCATGGCATAAAAATGGCACACAGAAAGGCTAACATGTGTGGTCATTACAGGTGTAATATCCGTGACATGTTGTGATATTTATACACCTTCCTGTCAGATCAGGTTGGTGGATTATATATGAATATATGTATATGAACTGATTTTGTGTAATATATATGAATTACAGTACATCAGTTTTCTTAGGTATAACTATGAACAGTGTGTTGGAACAGCCTTGTTTTATTCTTAATGGCACTTTTTCACCAGATTAACAATAAATAGAAAAATAGGAGCTTTAAAGTTGTTAAATGATGCAGTTTATCTTTAATATGTACGTCATCCACACACACACTAACAGAGGGTGTAACATTACTGCCTGTCCTGGACTAACAGCATTAGAGAGCAGTGATGTCTGATTAAGCCAGACAAATCGAATCACATCCTGTCGCTTTCATGTCTGATAACAAGTGAAGAAAACACACAACAGCACCAGTGAGAAGCAAAACCAGCAACAACAGAAACACATCAACACCAACTGAGACGTTAGAAGAATCCTCTATAACGGTTTTATATAACCTCCCGTCTAACCCAGCTCTGAGGCAACCTGGAAAGACATTTTCCTGTTGCCTCCTTTGAAGGACCAGCCCTGGACTGGACCTGGACAGAAGGCTGAACCTGCACCTCCTTGATAAAAGAGCAACAGGTTCCCCATACTAAACGTCTGATACCTCCATACAGAGTTTAGTGTGGAAGAGCACAGAGCCTTGACCTCAACCCAGCCAACCACTTTATAATGAGGATGTGATGATGAGGATTTACCAAATATATATATATATATACATATATACATACATAAGAGGTGGACGTAGTCAGCGTGACGTCACCCACTGCTTTGTGGATTACAGTGCTGAAGCCTCAAGTCAGACATCTTAGCTTTCACCATCTTGTTTTTCTTCAACCAGAAGTGACACAAAAAGGTGGAGCAAAGTACAACCCAACACTAAAGAAGACATTTTTAGGCTGTTACATGTTGTAATTAACTCTGATGAAGTGAAAACACACTGTGACAGAGTTAAAGATATAAAACGGAAACACGGACAACTTCCAGAACGCACAACGCCATGGCAGCAACCAGGTAGCCCCGCCCTAAAGCATCTCCTCCTTTCTGATCTATCTGACTCTAAATGAACCATAATCTACTAAATGAACATCCTGCTGTGTTGAAGAAGTTGAAGAACTGATGTTTACCATGTTTACTGAGGTAATCAATCAGAGAGGAGGATCATTTCCTATAGACGTCTATAGACCCAGAGGAGTCGCCCCCTGCTGGCTGGAGACAGGATGACGGTCTTGAAGTCAGGACTTTAATTTTAACAGAGTATTTTTTACAGTGATATTGCTATTCTTTACTCAAAGGTCCAGTGTGTAGGATGTGGTGGTATCTCGTGGTGAGGTAGGCTTTATTCAAAGCAAAACACATTAATAAAGTAGTGTTGTAACACTGTGTATATTAAACAGCATTCAAGTTGATTTTGGGTTTAAAGCCACCTCTAAAAATCCATCCATCCATCCATCCATCTTAAACCGCTTTTAGTCGATCCCAGCTGGCATTGGGCGAAGGCGGGTTCACCTGGTCAGGTCTCCAGTCCATCACAGGACACATAGAGACAGACAACATAGAGACAGACAACCATTCACGCTCACATTCGCACCTACGGGACATTTAGAGTCATCAGTTAACCTAAACAGGTTTGTCTTTGGACTGTGGGAGGAAGCCGGAGTACCCGGAGAAAACCCACGCTAACCCGGGGAGAACATGCAAACTCCACACAGAAGAGTCCCAAGCCGGAATCGAACCTGCGACCCTCTTCCTGTGAGGCGACAGCGCTAACCACTGCACCACCGTGCAGCCCACCTCTGAAAATATGTATTTTTATGTTAAAAACCTCCAAAAGACACACAAGACAGAATGAAAACTGTTTCTCAGTTTGGTATTTATTATTTTTGGACATTTAGCAAAATACTGCAGAAACATCCAAAGCGGTATAAGAGCTAAAGGTTACAAAGAAACCAGAGCAAAAATAAAATCAATGATTGCATTCAGTTCGTCTTCTTCTTATTAGTATTATGTTTTGAGGAGTGGCTGATAAAACTCATTGATTGCTATAATGAACATGCCGTCCTCACACCGTTTCCATATAAATTAAAGAATTTGGCTACATCTTGAAAAAACACAGCAACAGATCACAGACCACAAAGAGCAATAATGTACACAAATAATTTAATAAATACATAAATAATTAAGAAAAAATGAGTTTAATATACTGTATAGTGGTAATACAGAAGGCTTTGTAAAAAATAATAATCATATTGTACCCAGCCAGTGATAAACAAATGATCAAAAGACAATCAGATCAGTTTAAGGCAGTCTTACAGCTCTAATCCGAAGGCATTACTGGCTACACTAGTTCGACTCTTTTAGTTTTCAGGCAACAGCTACTGATCCACAGATCCTCAAGCTATGTTAAAGCTAGTCAGAGTGATGAGACAGGGTCCCCTCGGGCCTGTGGACAATTTTTATCGGCTACAGGTCGTCCCCTCTCTTAGGTCTAGAAGCTAATAGCACTTGTGCAGAGATGCTATAAAAATAAATTAACAGTCTAACGCTTTAAGTGTTTGAAGAGTGACGTCAGAGATTGGGGGGGGGGGGTATAGGGTTCAAACACACACCCAGAACCTGCTGAAGTGTCCTTGAGCAAGGCACTGAATCCTTGCCAGCTGCAGATGAGTGGTGACCTATGACCTCTACCGAGTTACACTGCAAAAACATCCTTTATTTTCCTCAATGCCCTGTCAGAAATGTTGATGGCAGGAATAATTCCTCTTTATTCTCATGATTCTGGCGTCTTCTTGAATCAATGTCCCAAAATGAGACAAAAACAGGCAAATTGTTCTAGAAGTGCTGAAGAAATTTGGAAGGTGTTAAAAATCTGTTCAAATGTTGGTGATTTCTTTTAACCAAATACCTGAAACAAGAGGAAATAAATCACTCTGGTGACAGCGAAGTCCACCAGACTTGCAGCTTCTTAACAAAATGCCATATATTTTCAATTGATTTAAAAAAAAAAAAAAAAAGATTGTAAAGACTTTAGCTTTGACAAATTGATATTTTTGCAGTTAACCCTGAAGTCCTCTCACAAACAAAGCTGAATTCTTGTTATCTGACAGTGTGAAAGCAGCCTAAAGTCCCGGATCAGCAGGCGGGTCGGAGCGGCATCTGCAGCAGGATCACCTGCCGGTTCTCGGACGGGTGGCATTTATTGATGTGTCTGGTGAGTCCCGGGGAGCTGTAGAACACGGCGGGGCAGTATTTGCATGGGTAGACCTGTGAGGAGTGCAGCAGGCGAATGTGCCGCTCCTGGCTGCCTCTGTTGGTAAAGTTCTCCCCGCAGACCGGACACGGGTGGCAGCTGGAGGAGCTCAGGTTGAGCGGGGCCGCGCTTTGCTCGCAAGCCGGCGCGTCCTCGTCCTCCGCTGGTTTTGGGGAGCCGTGCTGAGTCGCCAGGTGCTTCCGCAGGTACGCTTGGCGCTTAAACTTTTTCCCACAGTGATTACAATCATACAGCCCTTCCTCTGAGCCGGACTCGGACGGTCCGGGACTGGGTGTGTCCCTGTCACTAGAATCCTTAGCTTCATCCGGTGCTGTCTTATCGGACGCCGCCTTGTCGCTCTCCAAATGTTGCGCACCGGTGGCTCCGCTCTGCGGCTTCGGTTTGTGCCACCGCCGGTGCGAGGCGAGGTTCGCCGGGCAGCTGAAGACCTTGTCACACTCGGGACACCTGTACTCAACCCGGACTATTCTGGAGCATTTGTGCTGCGCCAGAGCGAACGGGTCCGCGTACGCCTCCCGACACAGCTGGCACACGAACTGCAGCGGGTTGTTGTCACCTCCAGGTGGCTGCGGTCTGGGAGGCATCTGGTCCACTGGAGCCTCTTTAATCTTGAGCCCGAGAACCGGAGATGTGGTGACATCATCCTCAAAGTGCAGTTTACGGATCGCTTTGGTTTTTTTGGAGGGCGGTTTGCTTTTGCGCTCGGTGTCGCTGGACGGCCGCTTGGTCGCGGTGGTGGGGAGCGTCGCGGTGGAGCTGGCGCCCGTTTCGGAGCGGCTGCTGTTGCTGGAGCCGATTTTCAGGTCCACCGGGACGAAGAGGTGGTCCAGACCGGGGAGCGCTGCTGGTGTGGGGAAAGACTCCGCGGAAACCGGTGATCCGAGGTTGAAGCGTCTGTCTAAGTAGGAGCGGTCGTGGTCCTGGCTGATGGGGCGGGTGGGGCTGTAAAGCGCCTGGTACACCGTCTCTGGGTTCCCGAACTGCACCGGTCTGTCGACCTGGTCCGGAGCCGTGGCCGCCGCCCCGCAGGTGGGCATCGGCGTCTGTGCGCGCACCGGGAAGGAGGCGAGAGGCGCGCAGGAGGACAGCGGCAGCGGCTGCGCATCCGCTGCTGTCTGCTCCGCTTCCTCGTCGTCGGAGCGGACCCGGTAAGACACCAGGTTGCTCTTCTTGTTCCGTTTTACCAAAAATCCTCTCGGCATGTTCGCGCTGGACGGAGAGCTGAAGGCACTTTGGACGCTGTTGCGGGGAAAAGAGATCCACTTTCAGCCGCTCGCTGCCAGAAACATCTGATGCGTCTTTTGTTGTTTCCTGCTGCTATTGATCCTCTGTTCTGCTCCCGAGGTGATTTCACCACAACATAGCTGCACTCTTTTTAAGGCGACATGATGACATTGTTCCCGTCCCCCCTCGTTGACTCATACCCGGCCAATCAGGAGGAGCCGCGGTCCCCGGTGGATTTGGGGAGTGGGTGTGGGAGGATGGAGAGGCGGATGGAGAGGCTGATGGAGGGGGTGATGGAGGGAGGATTTGCAGATTGCAAAGCAGATGTACCTGAGGGGTTTATTGTATTTCAACCCTCCCGTCCTACACACACACTCTCTCTCCTCCTCCTCGTCTCAACCCGGGCACACGCCAGGAGCCCCTGCTTTTACGGTCTGATGAGTTTGTATAGAAATCTACACGTGTCTCGGCTTTATGTGTCTTCTTTGGGTGGTGGGGGCTCTAATGTGTCCAAAAAGGAGGCATCCGTTCACATAACGATGTCAAAATGTAGAAGGGGAAGATGGAAATTCAGTTCCAAGAGGAAAACTGGAATTTTAAGGCAATTTTTAGAAATTAAATAAAAGTGAAAATGAGGTTTAAAACAGATTTTGTTGGAAAACAAGCGCAACAGTCTGAAACCTGAGTTATAACTTGAAGTGTTTTCCGGACTGCTCAAGACACTGGGTTCAGATTTTAAAATTAAAGACATTCAGAGACTTTCCAGGACAACTAAAGACTCACGGAGCAGATCGGAAACGCGCTTTTACGCACTGAACGATGGAGAGAAATTCTATATTGCTATATCAGAGAAATAACCAAACAAAAAACAAACAAACACGTCAGACCACTGCTGTCCTACAGCATGTGCGCTGGCGTGACAGTTAACTCCGGACATATGAATCTGTCATTTTACGCATACATAATTAATAGCGAGAGGGGGGTTTCCTGCTTTGCATCACAATGGTTGCGCTTGTGCAAGCTGTAGACCCACCGTGATTGAAAAGGAAATTGCACAGTTGAAAAAAGGAGAAGAAGTGGGGGCTCCCAAAAAGCAATCTAGCTCGCAGACACCGTCGGCGCGTGCTGTGCGTAATCAGTGCGCTATTTCTGTGTCACCAAATGGGGCAAATCGCGATTATCTAGAGTTTAAAGGCAGCAAACCCAATTCATGCAGCTCAGATCTGACCCGGTCAGCCGGATTTGAGTCTATCCTCCACCGTGAGGGATGATGGGATGTCACAAGGGTCGGTGCAGAGCTTGGAAATGTTTAAAACGAATAAGTAAAGATTTGTGAGCACGCAGAAACCAGGGTGGATGTTTCAGCAAGTTTCAGTCCATGTTGCACCTTCGAGCTCAGAATCAGGTCACACTGTTGACTGTGTCCAAACTTAGTCCCAAAATGTGTCCAGTTACCACCCAGATGTTTCTATTATCTCATTTTAACTACCTAAAATCGTTATTTTTCCTTCATTTTTTGGTTTTATCGTAAAAAAAACCCACATAAATCAGTTTCCTGAATCAAGAGTCATTTCTCTTGATTCTAGCACAGAAACAACTGTCTTATTTTCCAAGATTAATACACAAATGTACATAAATTTCCTGAAACAAGTAGATCTTTCCTGGACACAGGCTGAAATAATCTCCGGGGAGCAGCAGCGTCTTTCAACTGTTTTAAGAAAACCAGGACTAGAAAGCAGACAAAAATGACTTTATAATGTTTGTTTTGGAGTGGAGTCATTTCATTTAGTTTGTGATAACGTTTTACAACTAAATATATTATAATAAACGGTGCTCAATATATGACGGCTGCTTTTTAACCACATACAGAGCAGCTGGAACAGATAAAATACACAAAAGAACACGAACCACTCATTCAGTCGATTTTTAGTTACTGATTATATCTTTGTTTACTTCCTTACGTATTAGATCTTGGTTTTTACTGATGCCTCTTGTTATTTTCATTGTCCCCCTTTGCTAATTCTGCTGGGGGACTACAGTAATAAAGGATTATCTTAAATCAGGTGCCATAATAAATTCTAAATTTCTCCACTGTGGGACTAATAAAGGAATATCTTATCTTATCTTATAATGTGATTAATGACTCAAAATGAATGAGTCGCTTTGTAGAAACTCACAGGAGATTAAAAACTACCAAATACCATAAAACACTATAAACTGTCTATTTATAAGACACATAAAGAACACTATTGAAGGGCGGAATATCATAAAGTGCTGTAAAATGAATTTTAGTTACTACATACTGAGTACACCATTTTATTTTAGGTCTTTTTACCTATTATCTTAGATGTATATCGGTCTTAAAAAGACAACTGAATATTTGAGGGTAATCTGTATATTTTTCTGATGTAACGCCACCATTTGAAATGTGACTTCGTGTGTCTGAGCCGGGTGGTTGTTGGGAGGTGTTTGGACATATGCTGTTGTGTGTGCGGTTATTTTCCTGACAAGCCTCAGCTCGGCCCAATTAGCATACAGCTGTAGAGTGATTCCCCCCCCCCCCCAGCCTGTGATTGGTCATGCTGCTGCAGAGTCATACTCACAGTTACAGTTGGCACATGATGGAGACGTCTGTCTATCTGTGGAAACACAAAACATCATGTTACTCTAACTGTGCATCACATTTAAGTCAGTAAATAAGGAGTTTCCACATCAACTAGAGCTGAAAAGACGATTAATCTGATGTTTACGTTGAGAAAAATGTCCTGAAAATGTCCCTTAACTTCATCAGATTAACAAATCAAAAGCAACTCACGTCAAAGTTTTATTTAATGTTACTGTAACTGTGAAGCGATTCAGGGAATTTAAAAGCTTCATATATTCATATTTAATGTTTACTGGACTCGTGTGCAATCAAATTAGTCCCTTAAATTCAATACATTTAATAATTCAATTCAATAAATGCAATCAAATTCAGGGATTTTTTTCATTTCTGAATTTTGTTAATACAACGCTGAGAATCCACCGCACATATTAGATAGATATATGGATAGATAGATGATAGATAGATCATAGCTAGATAGATAGATAGATAGATGATAGATAGGTAGATAGATAGATAGATAGATGGATGGTAGATAGATAGATAAATGATAGATAGGTAGATAGATAGATGGATGGATGGTAGATAGGTAGATATATGGATAGATAGATGATAGATAGATAGATAGATAGGTAGATAGATAGATGGTAGATAAGAAAGAAAGAAAGAAAGAAAGATATTCCTTTATTAGTCCCACAGTGGGGAAATTCAGTTTTACACTCTGTTGTTCACACAGTACAGTTCACACAGTACATATACATGTCAATGGAGAGATGTCAGGTGGATAGATAGATAGATATATGGATAGATAGATGATAGATAGATCATAGCTAGATAGATGATAGATAGATAGATAGATAGATGATGGATAGGTAGATAGATAGATGGATAGACAGATCATAGATAGATAGATAGATAGGTAGATAGATAGATAGATGGTAGATAGATAGATAGATAGATAGATGATAGATAGGTAGATAGATAGATATATGGATAGATAGATGATAGATAGATAGATAGATAGATGATAGATAGATCATAGCTAGATAGATGATAGATAGATCATAGCTAGATAGATGGTAGATAGATAGATAGATAGATGATAGATAGGTAGATAGATAGATGATAGATGATAGATAGGTAGATAGATAGATGATAGATAGATCATAGATAGATAGATGATAGATAGGTAGATAGATAGATGATAGATGATAGATAGGTAGATAGATAGATGATAGATAGATCATAGATAGATAGATGATAGATAGGTAGATAGATAGATGATAGATAGATAGATAGATAGATAAATGATAGATAGGTAGATAGATATATGGATAGATAGATGATAGATAGACCATAGCTAGATAGATGATAGATAGGTAGATAGATAGATAGATGGTAGATAGATAGATAGATAGATGATAGATAGGTAGATAGATAGATATATGGATAGATAGATGATAGATAGGTAGATAGATAGATAAATAGATAGATAGATAGATGATAGATAGATAGATAGATGATAGATAGGTAGATAGATAGATGGTAGATAGATAGATAGATGGTAGATAGATAGATAGATGATAGATAGATGGTAGATAGGTAGATAGATAGATCGTAGACAGATGATAGATAGGTAGATAGATGGATAGACAGATCATAGATAGATAGATGATAGATAGGTAGATAGATAGATAAATAGATAGATAGATAGATGATAGATAGATAGATAGATGATAGATAGGTAGATAGATAGATGGTAGATAGATAGATAGATGGTAGATAGATAGATAGATGGTAGATAGGTAGATAGATAGATCGTAGACAAATAGATAGGTAGATAGATGGATAGACAGATCATAGATAGATAGATGATAGATAGGTAGATAGATAGATGATAGATAGGTAGATAGATAGATGATAGATAGATCATAGATAGATAGATGATAGATAGGTAGATGATAGATAGATAGATAAATGATAGATAGGTAGATAGATATATGGATAGATAGATGATAGATAGACCATAGCTAGATAGATGATAGATAGGTAGATAGATAAATAGATAGATAGATGGTAGATAGATAGCTAGATAGATGATAGATAGGTAGATAGATAGATAGATGGTAGATAGATAGATAGATGATAGATAGGTAGATAGATAGATATATGGATAGATAGATGATAGATAGGTAGATAGATAGATAGATGATAGATAGGTCATAGCTAGATAGATAGATAGATGATAGATAGGTAGATAGATAGATGGTAGATAGATAGATAGATGGTAGATAGATAGATAGATGATAGATAGGTAGATAGATAGATGGTAGATAGATAGATAGATGGCAGATAGATAGATAGATGATAGATAGATGGTAGATAGGTAGATAGATAGATCGTAGACAGATGATAGATAGGTAGATAGATGGATAGACAGATCATAGATAGATGATAGATAGGTAGATAGATAGATAATAGATAGGTAGATAGATGATAGATAGGTAGATAGATAGATAGATAGATAGATAGATGGATAGATAGATAGATAGATGATATGGTCCACCAAAGAGATGGTTTCCCCTCTGAACTTCTCAGATATTTTCATTTAAATAAATTAAGACCCAAAGAGGCAAAAAAATCCCAAATATTTCACCTAATGGGGGGCGGCAGTAGCTCAGTCCGTAAGGACTTGGGTTAGGATGTGGAGGACCCGGGTTCAAATCCCCCATGGACCAAGACCAACTGGTTGCTGGAGAGGTGCCAGTTTACCTCTTGGGCACTGCCGAGGTGCCCCTGAGCAAGGCACCAAACCCCCAACTGCTCTGGGCGCTTGTCAGGAGCAGCCCCATCACTCTGACATCTCTCCATTGACATGTATATGTACTGTGTGAACTGTACTGTGTGAACAACAGAGTGTAAAACTGAATTTCCCCACTGTGGGACTAATAAAGGAATATCTTTCTTTCTTTCTTTTTCTTTCTTAATGACCCCTCAGATTTCAGGAAGTCATCCGTTCCCACTTTAATGTTAAACTCATGATGGACAGAAAAAGTCAAAATCTATGCTTTTATGTTTTTGTTTTATTCCTCAGATCCTGTCCCTGCATTACCAACAATGCAACTCAACCATCAACCGTTCAGCCAGGAGACTCAGGTGTGTCATAGTGGCTAATGTATCCTGGAGCCTCTCACCTGCAGCAGAGATGAGCAGCAGCTACAGAGGTCTCACTTCTTCCTAAATCTACACCTCCAGAATTTTGAAATTTTCAAACTTTTCTTCAATCAATGACTTGAGTTACATCACTTTAGGACTTTTATCAGACAGCAGCTCCTTATTTATGTATGTATGTATGTTTGTAGAAACCCCCAACACCTGGAAACACCTGCTGATGTGGACGACTGATTTAGAGAAGTTTGACCTCTAGTTGCACTACGAGGAGTGTTTGTATTTCACACAGAACCACACCGTCAAAGATTTCCACTGTTCTGCCTCCGGTTTTATGTTGTTCCACTGGTCGACAGCTTATTATACCTTCCAGAGGTGGGGAAGAGGACGACTGCTAGCTAGCAAATGACACAGGATTGAAAACAATCAAACAATTATTGGCTTTGCAAAAGTTTATGGGGAATAAGATATATTTAACAGATTTGTCAGACTTCGAGAAAACACAGTGGTGAGAAACAGTGAACAAGAAAGCAACACAGGAACATTTTCAATGACAATATGGTTAAAAAGCAGATGTAACAGGGTTGAAAAGTTTGTTACATTTTACAGGTCTGCAAATTTCATGGTAATTAGGTGACATAATTAGCAAATATTTGAAATTTCTTAGGAAGTACTGACAAATTACCCCAATATTTACCTCAAATCTATCGAAAATCATGTACACGAGTATCCATCTACTATATTTATGAACTATGCGTATGTATATAAATGTGCTTGGCTATGTGTGTGGATTTTTAAAGACATTTAAAAAAAACAGATAATTAAATGTATTATATTATTAAATGTTTTAAATAAATTATCATTTATAAATAGTGGAATATAAATATTAAATAATGTTTATAATAAAGTAATTTTCTTAATAATTTGGCAGTTATTCCAAAGAAATGGAAACAAACAGGTTACTTCTAATTATCAGCTAATTACCATGAAATTTGAAATGAAAAATGAAGCGGCACCAAGCTTCGTTAGTGTGGTGAAGAGGTCACAGCTGACCCGGGAGGGCAAACATGGGCAGCAGGTTTCGGTTGTAGGTCAGATATTTGACGGCGCTGTTCCTCACAGTGTCCCGTTGCCTCGACTCGTCGTCCTGCAGTGACACAGACGTGTTAGTCATGAGTTTTCTATGTGGGCTGAAAATAATTGCTCAGCCATTCACAGCTGTTTCTGCTCCACAGACATACAGGTCAAAGAAGTCAGACTCAGACCAAATTGGTTGAGGTTTGTGATAAAAATAAAAACACTAACTGTGGTTGAGGAGATCTGCTGAAGTTCCTGCTCAAAGTCGGAGAATCTGTCGTGATAAATGGCCAAACACCAGCTCTGGCTGAAGAAACTGCAGCAGACACACACATTCGCACACATTCTTTATCTTACAGCTATAGTAATGTTTCAGACTAAGATTTTACATTGAAAAAAACACAGATTATAAACTGTTGGGATTAAAGCAGTGAATCCTAAACATTTTGGCTTGTGACCTCTTAAAAAGGCTTTTCTGTCAAGTTTCAGATGTCTGAGTTGCACCAAACACATTTTCCTTCTAAACTTCTCAGATAATTTCATTTACATAA
This sequence comes from Pterois miles, assembly GCA_947000775.1. Taxonomy (NCBI): domain Eukaryota; kingdom Metazoa; phylum Chordata; class Actinopteri; order Perciformes; family Scorpaenidae; genus Pterois; species Pterois miles. The sequence goes on along the minus strand of CAMQGK010000634.1, from coordinate 118,380 downwards.
CAATTTGAGGCCAAAAGATGTTAAATTATACAATATTTCACAAAAAATCACAACATTAGAGAGTATCTCTATAAACCTGAAAACAAAAACATTTCAGATTTCCTATTTTTTTCTTCTCTCTCCCATTAATCATCTCAGGACCCCTCAGATTTATCTGGTGACCCTTTGGAGGGTCCCGACTCCTGGGTTGGAAACCACTGGACTTGCTTGGTAACTGGATTCATGCGTCACAAGATCACGCCAGAATTACAGGATCACATATCACATGGAAATCTTCAAGTCATACACTTTTGACCAATCAGCATCCTGTGAGGAGCTGCTCCAGCTGGGGGAGGAGCTTAGGTGTGCGTGATGCGACACAGACTGTTGGCTCTGAATAACAATGGCGGCTCCTGAAGAGGTTAGCGTAGCTGCAATAGTGTCAGTTCTATCAAAACTGGAGAGCATTTCTTCATTTAAAGAAAAGCAAACATCAACACCGAAGGTTTTTCTAGACATTAAAAGATGCTTTCACTCGTCTCCCGACTGGCTTCTGCAAGAGTTTGATTGACAGATTCATCCAATCGCCAGCCAAGTATTTTTTTTAAAGTGTCTGCCCTTTTCCAAACAGTTTTCAATGACACCTTCTCAAATGTTTCTGTGTAACAAATCATCTGGCAGGTTGTTGTCCTACGAATGTCCAGCAACACGTGTCAATTTCCAGTTCCAGTCTTTACAAAATAAAACTAACACAGTTAGGTTTAGGGAAACATGGTGGTTTGGCTTAAAATAACTCTGAAAGTTATGCTACTTAAGTACATAAGTTATGTGACGAATACATTAATGCTGACACCAACATCAGGCTCCTGGTGACTCCCTGTTTTTAGACCCACCCCTCTACTCTGACCTCCTCCCTATGCAGCATTTTTGTCGCTCTTTATACTTCCTGGTTAATGATTGCATGAATTACACACATTGATTTTGTGGGATATATGTGAATTACAGAGTATTACTTTTCACAAGTCTAGCTGTAAACAGCGAATGAAGACAGCCTGCTAAAACTAGCAAACTGTATATAACCTAATTAAAACAGCTGCAGCAGAAACATGCTGCTCCAACATTGATGCTATTAATGAGCCTCATTTTGTCTTTTACTTTCTTGTATTTTTACTGAAGTAGGGCTTTGAATGTAGTATTTTTATTTAGTGTTAAGTACTTCTTCTACCTTTATCTACATACACAAGAGAAGAGGAATGAGAGAAACTATCACACACACACACACACACACACACACACGTACACACACACACACACACACACACACACACACACACACATCAACTGTATTGGCTGAATGACCCCCCCCCCCCCCCAAATTATTTTAATGGCTCTCAATGCTCCGTCAGCCTCCAAAATGACTTTACGAGTCAGCTGAGTGAGCGGCGGCGTGATGAGGAATCAGCCGCGGCGGCGGGGAGACTGCGGCTTTATCTCGAACCTCGACCGGCCACAAAGACAGACAGGGGAGCTGCATAAACAGATTAGAAAGAGGGGGACAATAGACGACCATATCTGGGGGTCACTTGTGTTGAAACCTCAGAAGCAGGTCACCTGCTGTTTGACAAACACACACACACACGCACGCATGCACGCACGCACGCACACACACACACACACACACACACACACACACACACACACACACACACACACACACACACACACACACACACACAACACACACACACACAGCAGGAGGACAAAGGACACTGAAGGCCTGAATCGTCCCATCTGTTCACATGTGTTTATGTTGATCTGTGAGGTCATCAGTCAGCAGATGAATTATGGGAAGTTTCAATACCTGCAACTTCCTGAAACCATCTTCTCTCTCAAACTCAAGGCGGCTTCACAAACACAGAAAGTGTCTCCTTCTCATTCAGAAGTTAGTTATGAAAACAGCTATTTTTACAACTTATCAATCTGAGATCCACAACTGAAAACAGCATCACGTATTGAGACAAAGTGAATAAATAGAACACAGAAACAGGACAAAACACAATAACAGAGCAGAAAATATCAGTCTGCTGATGCCGTTAGTGCACAACAAAACCTTTCCTGCAGGTCTGCTGTACTATAAAGTGTTTGTTTACCTCCTGAGTCATTCAAGGTAATATAAGACTTCACTAAAAATATGATATTATGATATTATTTTCATAGTTTGTTCCATCAGCTCTTTTGATAACAGACTGTAAACAACCCCCCCGAGGAGAAAGTGTTGGCGAGCAGTCTGTTGTAAACGTCCATCACAGTTCACACCCTTTCCTGTGAAACGTGCCATTATGACGCACATTTTAAGTGTTTCATTTTCTGTTTTGTTACTCCAAATAAAGAAAATCGTTGGTTAGTTTAAAAGCTGTTTTGTGTTTTCTGTCGCATCACCGTCACCATGAGACACTGAGACAGTTTGATCTAGTCACCAACAGCCAGACCACAAACAGACTTCCAAGTCCTTCTGTTGCACAAAGCTGACTAGTTCTTGACTATCTCGTTACGGATGTGAGACTAGTTAGTTTTCAATTCTGGGTAAACGAGGCAGAAGACAGCATGGCTCACCGTCATAACAACTCCGTTCCTAATTGAAGTTCTGCTCCGTAAATGGAAGAGAAGTTGAAAATAATCACTTTTTTGAGAGAAAATTGAACAAAACCTTTATATCACCACCCTGCACTTCTAACCTCAGGAAAACACAACTACACCACATGACCAAGTTGCAATATTTCGCCCCAGAAATGGACTGAAATAAAAAAAAAAAGATCACAGCTTTTGACTGAAATTTCAAAAATTTTGGGCACCCTGGACCTTTAACCCCAAAAAGGCTCAACTAGACCACACCGTCAACCATCAGACCAAATCTGAAGTTCCTGAGTGAAGTAGTTACTGTGCAATTGTGTTAATAGTCTGTTTATTGTCAATACTGTATATACAGTATTGTTCCTATTTGTAATATTTCGCCTTGTTTACATGGTTCCTATTTGTTATATTCCCTTCTATTTAAACTGTCATATTTTATGTCTATCCACTTTTGTTTAGCTTCTTGCAACTTGTCGGCCGAGACAAAGGAGCCGTTTAACACTCTGCTGCTCACATTACTGCAGTTTCACCAGAGGGTCAGAGAACTATGGTGGCCTTCAGGTAATGTAAAACCGTTAACGTCTCTCTCTGAAGCCAGAGTGTGGTTTGTCTGTTCTGGGCTACTGTAGAAACATGGAGGACTATGTGGAAAAGAGCTGCTCCCTGTGTAGATACGAAGGACTCATTGTAAACTAAAGCACGACTCAGTTTCAGGTGATTATACACTAATGAAAATATCGCTATGACTATTCTAATTAATTTCTGCTGATAGATCCCCTTAAATGTTATGAACTGTTCCTTTAACATTACTGACAAGACTAAAACCTCTTTGTGAGTTGGCCCCAGGTCTTAGCAAACAACTTGGTGAGCACAGTGTTAATATAACTGATTAAAGGAATACTGACAAATGAGCGTAGACAATAGTAAACAGATAGTAATGGTCCTGGTCTCTCCCACCTGTACAGGTCGTGGATCAGACCCTGGTGGTAGCGGGTGGACAGCTGGTCCAGCAGCTGCTGGTGTTTCCCGTAGAGAGTCAGGTAATTGGAGACAGGGAGGGGCTTCAGGGACAGACAGGTGAACTTCTCCACCAGCTCGTAGCAGTCCAGCTGTAAATAGAAGTAGTTCCCCGACTCCACTCGTCCCGTAACGATGCCGCGGTCCTGTAACTTTATGAATGAACAGAAGTTAATGAGACCTGCCGAGGGACTCCTTACAAAGGAACTTATGAACATGTCAATGTCTACACTTTTTAAAAGAGAGATTAAAGTGTTTGTGTCTACAGATAAAACCAACCACAGATTCGTGTGTTAACGTCCTTACATGTTCAACAGGAGGAGCTGTCAGGTCGGTGGCAGACGGTTTGGTGACATGCAGGTAGTTAAATCCTCCAGGCAGCTTCCCACCTGAGGAAGGAGGGACACCACAAGATAAAGGTTAATGCTGTGTTCACACTATGAGCAACACAGCCGCAGAATAAAAGTCATTTTCAAAGGATGCTGGTGACGCAGAGCAAAGACCTGATGTGATGGTGAAGGGTGAACCAATAAAACGACCCCTTCCCACCATGCGGTGTGTGTTGGCTGGCTGGTCTCTATTTCTGTTTCTTTACATTTATACTGTACATTTTAGGACGTATTGTTATTGATTTATCCATATTTATACCATTCTGGCATTTACAGCCTGAAATTAAGACCTGCCAAGCTTGGGTAGATTTTCTGTTTGGGGAGTAGCTGTCTGACGGCTATCTACCACACTGGTAGGTGAACATCTGGACCAAAATCAAGTTAGTCATTATAAAAACTCCCTACCATGTCCTGGTATCATTTAATGCCATGGGCTTTCACACTTGTGGAAATAACTGAACTGAACAAACTGACCAGAGATCCTTTATGGATTTGTTTGGGAGGATGATCTACAGGTGGGGGAAAGAAACTGAACAGAACAAACTGAATTGCTATTTAACAACAAAATATGTCAATGAATGCTGGAGCAACACTTCACCGGCGCCTTCCCCCAAGCTGGTCATACCTGGAACACCTCCCTAGGGAGGAGCAGTGGCTCTACTCCGAGTCCCTCACGGATGGCTGAGCTTCTCACCTTCTCTCTAAGGGAGGGGCCAGCCACCCTCCTGAGAAAACCCATTTCCGCAACTTGTGCCCGTGATCTAGTTCTTTGGGTCCTGACCCAGCCCTCATGAACGCAGGTGAGAGTAGAAATGAAGACTGACCGGTAGATCCAGAGCTTTGCCTTCCGGCTGATATTTTGTAGACTAATTGAATATTCAGAAATATAATTATTAATTTCAGCCCTACAAGACAATAATAAAAGGCAAAAACACCAGATAACATCATAGTTAAAAAGAGCAATCATGGTTTTTTATCAGAAGAACGTGTTTAAATAAGATTCGTTTCAGCACTGAAATATGTTCTGGCATCAAAACTGGGACAACAGCAGCTCCATCATAACATGCATTTCACTGCTAACATCCACCCACAGAGGAAAACAGAGCTGAGGCAATGACCTCAGATAGCAGGCAATGATACAGCATCTCTGCTCTGAAAAGTTCATGTGTGTTTCATCTGTGAGAGAAGGACGAAGCAGAGTGGCTGTTGTGTTTATGTAACCTGTGGAGTGGCCTTGGTTGCTCCGTGAATACACAGCAGCACAATGCGCCATTGTTACACCTCGCTATGGTTTGAGTGTCCGCCACAATAACATCGGCAGTGGGTGAGTGGGTGAAAGATTGGGAAATGTTCAACAAAAGCATAATGAAAAAATACTGGCAGTGCAAATTCTGTCAGACAAAAGCAGACAAAAACCGGGAGAGATGGGAGGAAGGACGCAGAGCTGAGTATTCAGGTAAACTGACAGACCCTGAAAGTATATAGAAACCTGAGAGCTGCTGATGAATGTGAAGGAATTCTGTGTTTGTGATAAGGTCCATTTATTTAGGTTTTTATATTATCCTGTAGCTTCTCAGTGGTGTTCCTTATGTATTCAAATCTGAACATTAAATCTGTTTTAGCATCAAAATGTTATTATTTTCCCTTCAAGCCCTTCTAAAAACGATTTTTCACACAACCCGATGTTTCTGCATGAGCAGCTGTCCGTAGACATGAAGCGCATAAAAGTATGTTTGAGGCTTTAGAGCAGGGATGTCAAACTCAAATACACAGTGGGCCAAAAAAATGGGTTTAAGTCGCGGGGCAGACTACATATTTATTGAAAAACTGACTACAACTGTGCATCAGATGTGTCGCTGCTCTCATCCACAGCAGGGGAGTATGCAATACAATCTTTTCCTTTTTCCATCAGCTATTCCTGTAGATTGGTGGCAAGCTCACGTGTACGATCAGCCATGGTGTTTCTACTTGGGGTCACATTTGAAAGAGCCTGCCGTTTATCTGGGCAGATGATGCAAACTTAGAGCTTGCTCTTTCTCCCTCAGTCTCTTCTGCCACAGTAAAACTGGCCTTTACAGCAGCCTCACTTTGTGAACACTGTCTGCCGTCATCTCCTCGACTTTCTGGAGCGTCTGGTCTCTGACCAGGTCCTCGTCCTTGTGGTGGTGTTTGGTTTTAGTGTCTTATTATGTTATATTCTTTGGTTCCAGCCATGTTGTCTCTTCCCTCCAGTCAGGTCTGTCCTTTACATGGTGGACTAATATTCTTCCTCCCATCAGTCAGGTCTGTCCTTTACATGGTGGACTAATATTCTTCCTCCCATCAGTCAGGTCTGTCCTTTACATGGTGGACTAATATTCTTCCTCCCACCAGTCAGGTCTGCCCTTTACATGGTGGACTAATATTCTTCCGCCCACCAGTCAGGTCTGCCTTTTACATGGTGGACTAATATTCTTCCTCCCACCAGTCAGGTCTGTCCTTTACATGATGGACTAATGTTCTTCCTCCCACCAGTCAGGTCTGTCCTTTACATGGTGGACTAATATTCTTCCTCCCACCAGTCAGGTCTGTCCTTTACATGGTGGACTAATGTTCTTCCTCCCACCAGTCAGGTCTGTCCTTTACATGGTGGACTAATATTCTTCCTCCCACCAGTCAGGTCTGTCCTTTACATGGTGGACTAATATTCTGCTTCCCTCCAGTCAGGTCTGTCCTTTACATGGTGGACTAATATTCATCCTCCCACCAGTCAGGTCTGTCCTTTACATGGTGGACTAATATTCTTCCTCCCACCAGTCAGGTCTGTCCTTTACATGATGGACTAATGTTCTTCCTCCCACCAGTCAGGTCTGTCCTTTACATGGTGGACTAATATTCATCCTCCCACCAGTCAGGTCTGTCCTTTACATGGTGGACTAATATTCTTCCTCCTTCCAGTCAGGTCTGTCCTTTACATGGTGGACTAATATTCTTCCTCCTTCCAGTCAGGTCTGTCCTTTACATAGTGGACTAATATTCTTCCTCCTTCCAGTCAGGTCTGTCCTTTACATGGTGGACTAATAGTCTTCCTCCTTCCAGTCAGGTCTGTCCTTTACATGGTGGACTCCTGTCTCTAAGCTTCCTGTCGTCCATCTTTGGGGAGAGGTGGCTTCAGTGTTCTTACAGTGACGTGGTTGCTAATGAATGCCAACAGATGCGGGCGGGGACGCACCAGCAGAGCATTCTGGGATTTGTAGTATCAGGGGTTATACGTTATATACTGGTGGGCAAGGTCTAATAGACATTTGATACCATCTTGCGGGCCAAATATAATTACACCTACTAATTACAAAAAAGACTGAGGATGACGCCTCACTGGTTGGTTTTGCGAATGGACAGCTGCTTCTCTGAGCTTTTCTATGGGACTTTACAGGACTGTCTCATCAACTGCAGAGCTGGAAGTGTGACAAAAATATCTGACAAGACTGTGGACTTAAAAGTAGAGGACAGAAGTCAAACACACTGGTTACAGACTCAACTGTAGAACTCCTCAACCCTTAAAACTCATCAAGTGTATTTTTTCTGACCTTGAATCTTGGCCTGCTTGTACAGCGGTACGAGGCGATCCATTTCAGGTGGAGGCTCCACCACAGACTCCAGTGTGGGGTCAAAGAGGGGCAGCAATATGGCCGCCAAGTCCCGCCCCACTTCCTTGGAGTTAAAGTTGGCATGCGACCACTCGTCTGCGTAGTAGCAGCGGGAGAATTTGGTGAGAGGTCCGGCACCAGAAATGGCTGAATCACTGGTGTGGAAAGAGGCGTTTATGACGAGTCTGCTGTCAAAGACCAGGAAGGAGCTGCTGATGCTCTCGAAGGCCTCGTAGTCAACGCCTTTATTTGAGAGATTAATGAAGACCTGAAAGAAGGAAATGAAGGAATCGGTATGTGTTTTCTTGTGATTTCATGATCAGGTTCAGTGTCATCACATCACCCACAAACACACTCTTTTCTCCTGCAAACTTCCCTGGTGTATAAATGTCCATCAGTTCAACATTCTGGATTTTAATTGTTGATGACATGAGTCCAGATATAACTGGATTGATCCATTAATGGATTAATGGAGATAAACTGAAGGTGGACTGATGGTTTAAAGTTGACAGTTAATTATTGACCTCTTTCTTGAGATTGTTTTGTCAACTGGATTCAACAACTGACTGAATGCTGCTGTTTTCTTTGAAAAGTCAGAAGAAAGATGAAACTTTGAAAACAGATATTAAGCTCATTGAGCAACTTGAAAGTCTGTGATGAGACTGAAGTTGTTAAGTTATGAAAAGTAGCCTGCATTTCCTGTAAACAACAGTTCAATATTTCTCACAAAACATTGTGTGTATCCTTGAGGCCTAACAAATGTGCTGAATATATTTCCTTCCTCAATCGTTAGACCACTTTTCTGAATGATCTGGAACCTGCATGGTTTCACAGCACCAACAGTACTAGAATATAAAGACAACAAGGTCTCATCTGCTGGGAGCTGCTTTTTTTGGCCTAAAATGACAGTGGGATCCTCTGCTGTCTGAAACAATGAAAAAGGGAAACACACCAACATCATTTTGCGCTTGACAAACACAGTCTGTTTCCAGGAGGGAAATTAACATCAAGCCAGCAACCACGAGCTGGTGGATTCAGTCGGTCAGCTCCTATACACCCTGGACGATGACCCACCACAGTTTGGAAAAGATTTTATTTTGTAAAAAATAATGACTGGACACTATCTACCGATTCAATACTATCACCATACTGTGGGTGCCGTTTAGATATGTATTGTGATTTTTAAGTATTGTGATTCCATATTACGATTTTTGTTAATTTATTTATCACTTGACACTTGAAAATGTTGAATCACCCACTTCTAGGGACTTTTACTTTGGACAATATCTAAATGAATCTGGCAAAAATGTCTGATTTTCAGAAGGTCTGTAGTCAGAGACGTCCTGAAGTCAAATATATCAGGATCTTTGTCAGGAATTATTGATTACAGTTTTTATCAGCAACCCAGAAATCAAAGAATAAAGACATTTCCCTCACAGATTAGTGGGATTTTCTTTTTAATTTATCAGGGACATGTAATGTTTTATACTCTGCTGAATATAATCCATCAGTCTGATTTCCATAGATGGATTCTGTAGACCCAGTTCCCTTTGTTAACACCTTATTTTGAAAAGCGGCCGTAGTCCCAGGTGTCTACTTCCTCTAACTTCTCCAAGGAGGTCTCTCGCTCTCCGTCAGCTCCGTCCTCTTTATCCATCCATGGTCAGCTCCATCGGGGCTGTCTGAATGCATTTAACATAAATGTCAGTATATGGCGCTCTACAGTCGTAGCATCGGCCCATTGGACCACGGAGACGAGAGCGACGGCCGGCCGGACCGCATGTTACCGCCGTACGATGATGTTTCCCGTCCGTGACGGAATTAGCGTGCAGCTTTAGCCGTGATGTCTCGCTCTGCTTTTCCTGCAATGTGTAAAGCAAATACACTGATTCTGGCATTAAAAAATCCATCCATCGTCAACCGCATCCCGTTAGGGGTCACGGGGGGCTGGAGCCGATCCCAGCTGGCATTGGGCGAAGGCGGGTTCACCTGGACAGGTCTCCAGTCCATCACAGGGCACATAGAGACAGACAACATAGAGACAGACAACCATTCACACTCACATCCACACCTACGGGCAATTTAGAGTCATCAATTAACCTAAACAGCATGTCTTTGGACGGTGGGAGGAAGCCAAAGTACTCGGAGAAAACCCACGCTAACACGGGGAGAACATGCAAACTCCACACAGAAGAGTCCCAAGCCAGATTCGAACCTGCAACCCTCTGGCTGTGAGGCAAGAGTGCTAACCACTGCAATTAAACCGGATTAAAAATCATAAAAGACAAAACTGTGATGTAGGTGAATGGATTTCTTCCCCATCCTTACTGGTTAAGCAGTGAAATCTCAAACACTGACTTACTCCACACTGCAGATGGAGGGGCTCTGTGTCGGTGGTGAAGGACACAGATGTGAGGGGATCTGGGTGTTCTCCGTGGTTCATCTGGGCCAGCAGGCAGTTACGGTGGACCTGGACCTCGGCCTTCTCCATGGCCGTCGCCACAGCCTTCTTCACGACAGGATCGCTGAAGCAGGAGATGCCGGGCTCGAGAGGTGGGTGGACTAGATGGATACGATGTCCCCGGACACCGAGACTGATCAAAGTCTCCACAGTGGTAAAGACGTCAATGCTGTTTCCATAGACGACAGCATTATCTGGAGAGACACGAGGAAGAAACACTTAGCAGCATGTTTTCAGTCTTTCAGTGTTTTTTTCGGAGACACTATCATTAATAATAGATAGCAATAGATACTAAAATATAATACCAATAGATAACAATAGATACTAAAATATAATACTAATAGATAACAATAGATACTAAAATATAATACTAATAGATAATAATAGATAACAGGAACTTAATAGAGCAGAGTGTAACTGATGGCTGCTGCTGACAGCATCTCTGTCCGTGGTGCTGAACCAGAGGAACCATGAAGGCCAGCCCAACACAAAGCTTCTCAATAAATCAATAAATCTATATTTAACTGCTTCTATTACTACAACTACCCAAGGAAACTTGCTCTTTAGGTCTGCAAAACCATGGAATTCATTCCCAAAATGTCTCACCACCAACACGCTGCTTTGTTAAGGTAACTTTTACCGGTCCTGGGGTAGACTGTGTGCACTGGTCATTACAAACTAGTCTTGTTTTTAAGCATGTAGCCACTATAACAAAGACCTTGTACCTTAACAAACCAGTGTGCCTTGACTTTTTGAGTAAGTCATTCCTTGTTTTGGGGACACTGACTGCCTCCCTATGCATCAGGAGTGCTTGTTTTCTGTCACATAACTGTCAAATTTTCACTCTATTTATATTTCCTTTGGTTGTTCACTGATATTATTACTGTCACATTCAAGGAACAGTCTGATTATGTTTTATATATTTCTTAAATGCCATGAAAAAACAACCACTGGACACACAGTGTGTCACTGGGTAATATGTTCCTTTATCCCCATCAACACACTAGTTTATTCTGACTCAGCCCCCCATACACCATTCTGCTGACACTGGTGCTCACTAGAGCACCACATGTGGATTAATCCACCACTGAAAATAGTCCACAATAAATTCAATAAATGAAACAAAATATTTGAAATGTAGTTTAAATATTTACATCTTCTGTAGGAACCAATGGGTTTGGAGGTGAGAGCCTCACATACACTACTGAGAAACAGACTAACACAACGCTAGATATAGGCTGTATTGGAGACCTCATAGTATACTAGTAGTACAACCTCCTACTATCGTAAGTAAGTAGCAAAGCAAAATCTCCAGTATGCCCAAAGCACTCGAATGGTGTATTGATTTGGAAAAATCTCAAGTCTATATCGGATCAGTCTACACTCCTACTGTAAGTACTCTTAAAAACAGCAGCCAAAACGGCAAGTTTATAAAACTTTTCAGATCTATTTTATCACTAAATTCACGTCTGAGAATGTTTGAGGTGAGAAATCAACTGTGGAGAATTTATATTTAGAAGCTTGACAAACTGCTGTGACGGCTAGCTAGCTCCTGCCCAGGTGGCTACCTCGCCAGCCGGGCGGTCACTGTCACAGAGACCAGTCTGTAAACCAGATATCCATTATCAAATTAACAGGAACCTGTGATTATCTGCCTTATTGGAGTTTTAAAGCACCACAATCACCTGTGGGCTTAGCTTGCTGGACAGCCAGCCAGTGACGGTCACAGAGTGGCTACATGGTGGCTTCAGAGTGGCTACTGAGTGGCTACATGGTGGCTACAGGGTGGCTACAGGGTGGCTACATGGTGGCAACAGAGTGGCTACATGGTGGCTACAGGGTGGCCATATGGTGGCTACAGGGTGGCTACAGGGTGGCCACATGGTGGCTACAGGGTGGCTACATGGTGGCTACAGGGTGGCTACATGGTGGCAACAAAGTGGCTATAGGGTGGCTAATGAGTGGCAACAGAGTGGCTATAGGGTAGCTACTGAGCGGCTACAGGGTGGCTACAGGTCGGCTATTGAGTGGCTACAGAGCAGCAGAATAGAGAGACAAGAGGAGAGGGATGAGGAGAGGAAAGAGGAGAGGAGAGAGAAAAACAGATACTTGCTGAGACAACATGACCATTTCTAACATTACTGTAATATGTGGAGCGAGATCAATCCAATGATTAGTTGTGATCCTGTTAGTCTGACTTCACTAAAAGCTGGTATTATATATACTTTAAGGGATGGTGGAGTTAAAACTGCAGTATCTTATTTATCTTAAGTAAAAAAACATTACTCAAAAAAGTCCTATTATTCGATATTACTGTAATAGTGGAAGGGTTCATTTTTTTGTGCAGTGCTCTAAGAGCTGGTTTAAAGGCTAAATCCTGGTCAAGTATACTATAAAATACATCACTTTAACACAGCTGGTGTTGAGACAGAACAGCTACATCAGCTATAGTCCAAAGTCCATAACAATAATAAATATTAAAATAAACATGGTATCTGCTGGAGTCTGCCACAGTAATTTGCATTTATTAATGGTTTTACTTTATGACTGGGATCAACTAATTAGTACATATTAAAGCCTCACTCTAGATCACTGCACAATTGCTTCAGAGAGCAGATTCATTTTGCTTAATGACACTGTGTATTTTGTGCAGCTCTGGATGGCCTGGCTCTCAGAGAGTGATACGATAATGAAAAATGGATAGAAGAGGCCGACCTGATTCACAGAGATGAAAGATTTCTCTGTTGCTAATTAGCTGCTAATTATACCGGAGCACTTCAGCGCTGACTGGCTGAGTAATGACAAACTACTACTCATTCATTTTAGGCTCTGTGTGTGTTGGTTCACTCACCCTCCAGCTCTACAAAGTGGGCACACAGCCAGCGGCGAACAGCGATGCAGTCGTAGAGGTCGTTGAGGGTGAAGAGGTTGGAGGGGATGGGTCCGGTGTATCTGGACCGAGCCTGCAGCTGGCTGTTGGTGCCGGGCTGGTTCAGATCAACACCGGTAGGACAGGGCACCTACATCACCACAGGACACACATAGAAGAATCACATCAAATGATTCATCAGATTCATAACTCAGACATCAAAAGTGGCTTACAACCTGTTAACCTGTGAAGCCCTGTAGGGTGCTGGGGGGTGTGGTTCACCTAGACTGTCTGAGGAAACTAGGATGAACCAAAGGAAAGATTTACATTTTTATCTTCTCCTAAACTGTTTTCTAGATGAGACAGTGGATAACACCATTATAACAATGATGCCATGAACAGAGATGAACTGAATTCATTCAGCAACTCATTGACTAGGGGGCGAGATGAAAAACTGTAATCTGTAAAGTAAGTACTCTGAATGGAGTGTGATATTCTGATATTATTCAAGTTGTAGGAGCACAATCAGAATATTTTCAGTTGTTTTTGTTTACCGCACACAGCTGCTCTCATGTATCAGCTGTAAACAGAAAAGCCTGAAGAATACAGTTTAATAAGGATTTAACACCACCAGAACAACATGACTGTAGATGGAAGAGGGGGGAAATTTAAGTTATTTATAGGGCATCATGGGGATGTTTAATGGTGCTGTGTAATGAGAATATTAGTGGAACATTCATGTAAACAGCTGCCTTCTTTGGAATAAGGGCAAAAAGAGGAATATTTTGTGTATGTAAATATTAGGGTCGTCAATCGATTCAAATATTTACATAGAACAAACACTGAAAAGCATGAGTCCATACTTGATCAGGATTAATCACAAAATGATCATGTTTTTTTATCTGTTCAAAATGAGCCTTAAAGGGACATTTGTCAAGTATTTAATCTTCTTATAAACATGGGAGTAGACAAATATGCTGCTACATTGTTTTGCAATTAACAACACTAATCAATGCCAGATATTGTCCAGAAACCCTTCCAGGTTCTGACTTTAGCATCAAAAATCTGCTCTAATCAGAACATGGCAAACTGCAGCCCCAGGTAAGCTAGTCTTACCTGGTTGGTACCAATAGATTCATTAGGATTTCTAGTTTCATATGATACCAGTATCTTCACTCTAGCTTTAAAATTGAGCCCACTACAACCTAACATTCCCAAGTCAAGCTCAAGTATTAAAGAAGTTAACAGTGTTAACATGTTATTATGTTATCACCGTCTCACCTGGTACTGCAGACCTGTACAGAGGACGAGGTGATCGTAGGACACCTTCCCACCACCAGACACAAGGATGTGTTTGAACTTCCTGTTGATGCCCACCATCTTCCCAGTCACCACATTGATGCATGAATGCAGAGGGAGCTGGGCCAAATCTCTGCTGCTGTACGCATGGCTGCAAAATGAGTTTCATTAAACATAAAATAGAGGTTTGATGTGTTTTGGATTGTCCTCATGGCGTGTTGAGATAAGTTATCCCATGTTAGAAGCCACAACGTGGCTATGATTTCCACATCTGCTGTTACATTCACTCACCTTGTGGACAGAAACCCGGCGTCCTCATGGTTGTAGTCGCTGGGGAAACCGTGAGTTGAGACGAGGGTCAGGTTGTTGAACCTCAGATGAGGGCTATGAGGGAGCAAACACTGAAAAGCATGAGTGCTTCTCCACAGAGCACAGTGAATACATGCAGGACGCAGTACAACAGGAATGTTCTCTGGGGAAGGACAGCGTTCATTTTTGAAACAACGACTTGCTTCATCCAGCAGTGTGTAACAGCATTTACATTCATTCATTCATTGCTGCTAATACTGTTGAGGATGAAAATAAAGAAGTTCAGATTAATTCCTTAAATGAGGAGTTATGGGTCAAGGACTGGCTCGTAAGAAGATATCTTCTAGAATACATCTAAAGAAATGTCATTTGAATTTAAACCTTACAGAAGTAGCATGTTAGTTGTCTTGGATGATTATTCAGCCTCTTTCACAGAGTTACTGCTAAATTACAAGTGATTTTCACTATTCACACATGCACTACATTCAGTAACATTTCTGTCTTGCACCATTTCACACATACTGCCACAACAATGCTGGAAGAGATGAGGTGAGGGATGGTCAACAGATGGCGGTAATGCAATGCTTGTGAATGGAAACTGCCATAAAACTCAACAGAAGGATGTAAGAGTGTGAAAAAGACAAAAGTCTGCTGCTATTTTGGATTCACATCTCTGTTCACAAACAACCGGCTATTGGCCAGTGGCTAGCAGAGCTAGTGGCTAGCAGAGCTAGTGGCTAGCAGAGCTAGTGGCTAGCAGAGCTAGTGGCTAGCAGAGCTAGTGGCTAGCAGAGCTAGTGGCTAGCAGAGCTAGTGGCTAGCAGAGCTAGTGGTTAGCAGAGCTAGTGGCTAGCAGAGCTAGTGGCTAGCAGAGCTAGTGGCTAGCAGAGCTAGTGGCTAGCAGAGCTAGTGGCTAGCAGAGCTAGTGGCATGAAGCTATTTACTGACAGCACAGGACACAACCTCTACATCCATGGTCTGGACCCTACTGGACCCTCTTCTCCATCCATGGTCTGGACTCTACCAGACCCTCTTCTACATCCATGGTCTGGACTCTGCTGGACCCTCTTCTACATCCATGGTCTGGGCTCTACTGGACCCTCCTCTACAGCCATGGTCTGTACTCTACTGGACCCTCTTCTACATCCATGGTCTGGGCTCTACTGGACCCTCCTCTACATCCATGGTCTGGACTCTACTGGACCCTCTTCTACATCCATGGTCTGGACTCTACTGGACCCTCTTCTACATCCATGGTCTGGACTCTACTGGACCCTCTTCTACATACTGGTTGTCACTTTCAGTCCAAAATGGCGGAAGTGTAGCTCTGCTGCTGGGTGCTAACATTGTAATGGCATGAACTGACTTTCACTTCTCAGTGATACACATTTTTTGTGTGTGCACAGCGGAAAACGTTGGTTATTATTTCCAGGAACATGGCAGACGAGGAGCTGTTGTTGGGTGCCAATGTTCTTGTAATCTATTTAATAATCAACAAGTTTGTGAGACAAGGGAACGCTTTGGTGTCAATGCTCAATGGTAAATAAGTCAGATTCGAAGTCATAATCAGCAGGGTCACGTGGAAGCGTCTTCTGTCAGACGGACATAAACCTTTATGTGCTGGTCCCTGCAATGGTATTGCTTTTTCATTCACACATTTTAGAGTCCTGAGCAACATTTAAATAAAAATGCTAGATGTTGAATCAGTGGTTCTCAGGTGGAAGTTCTCCAGCCTTCTGATGTATCTGTGGTTCCAGGGCATCCTGAAACATCCTGAACTGCCCTCCCCCCTCTCTCTTGTGGGTTTACTGTCCACAGCTGTCCAGCATCTCTTGTGATGTAAATGACTTCTTTTGTGGTGCCTACAGTACATTACAGAGCAGATAAGTGCAGCTCCAGCTCCTTCGTGTTCGACCTTATCATGCTGACACTTTCAACCACCTCCTGCTCTACTCTTATCTCAGACAGCTTCCAGCTAAATTCACGCCCAGCGGCACAGATCTACAACACCAGACACCAATGTGCTGCTGAACTGACTGGATATCAGTCAGATGGCTGTTGTGTTAGATTATTCACCAGTAGTCCAACAGTGGATCTACACTGTGAGGGAGATGAGAGTTACGTCAGCCAGCAGAGTGTTGGTCAACTTAACATCTCTGGTTGAATTAGTTGCTGTTCACATGTAAATAACATAAATATGTGAGAAAAATGCCAGCCGTGCCGCTTTCATCCTTTTATCCGAGGTGCCTCGGAGGTTGCATTTCTGTCGTTACCAGGCAACCAAAACCTGTGAGCTGTGATGATGATGATGAAGTTGCGGTAAATGGTGTTCCAACACCGTCCATCCCTCACAGTAGCTTTACTACTCTTTGAATCGGTCTGGCCGACCTTTCAGCTGGATATTGTGGCATTCCCGGACAGAAAGGGTGGAGCAGCAGAATAATCCGTGGGACAGATCGTAAAGCTCCATGTAGTCCTGAACTACAATAACTTCTCATATATTCACCATGATGTTAGCAGAAGAAAGAAAAGATAATCTGCCGGCTGTGATTGTTTTTTTTTGTCTTCACATGACCTGCAATGCACGCAGAGGGCAACCTCTTTCTAATATTCAGCAGGGGGCGACTCCTCTGGGTCTATAGAGTCTCTAGAAAATGATCCTCCTCTCTGATTGATTACCTCAGTGAACATTGGAAACATCAGTTTCTGGTCTCAGTCACTAGTTTCAGTCTTCTTCAATACAGCTTGATGTTCATTTAGTAAATAATGGTCCATTTAGAGTCAAATAGACCATAAAGCAGGGGATGCTTTATATTGGGGCTACCTGGTGATTGACAAGTTGCTACCTGCATACCTGTTGTCCATGTTTTCATCTTACAACTTTAATGCTTCACAACTCATGAGCTCATGTTTACAAGGGAGGTCATGTACACCAAATGTGTTGAGTTCAAATGGTTAAGTTTTGAAGAACACTGCTGCAAAGAAACGACAATATTGACATCTTACATTAGTGAGTCTAGAAGCCACAGAGGCTAAGAGTTTAGCAAGATAGCAAGTGGGTAACATAATGAAGGAAATGCAAACATATAATGACAGAGGGGAAAGATAAGGTCGTTGAGAATATCAACATTTTCCTCAGACATTATAAAACTTCCAAGAAAAACTATATATGACTAAAATTACAATATTAACTTAATATGCTGCGATAAATGAACTCTCTCTCTCTCTGTCTCTCTCTCTCTCTCTCTCTCTCTCTCTCTCTCTCTCTCTCTCGGTATCAATGTGCCCTTTGGTCAGCTCATGTTGTTTTAAATGTGCCATAGAAATACATTTTATTTGATTTATAAAGCTCTATATTGATAATGCTTATGTTGTAATAAAAGACTGTCATAGTATGGAATGTGAAACAAACAAAACTATAGAATAAAGACCAATAACGTACACCTCACCATAAACAATGGTCTTGACTATCTTATCAATTACCTGAATTTACCTGTTGATTTGTTTATTGATTGATTAATCGTTCAATCTATAAAATGTCAAAAAAATAGTTAAAAATGCTTATTCCTCAAAAAACCAAAGCTGATGTCACAAATTACTTCTTTTGTCTGACCAACAGTCTAAATTCCAAAGATTATAAATTTACAGTGATATAGAAACTGAGAAGAGTAGCAAATGCTCATATTTGAAAAGCTGAAACCAGGTATTATTTTTTGTCATTTTTGTTTATAGATAATTTCAGTGATTAAAATGGTTAAATTCATATAAAGTTATATTACTCCTCAGGAGAGACATGCAAAAGGAATCCACACATGGATCAAGTAATGAATCCTTGACTATCACGTCAAAGCTTGTGTCATCAGTGGTTTGACCTTTGATTCCGACGTTAACATGCAAATAATAATAATAATAATAATCAGCCATCAGACAATGAGTGCAGCCAAACTTTCCTCGCTAATCTGTGCCAGAAGGTGGATTTATGGCGCAGCAGTGAGGCATTAAGGCCTATTATTGGTGTCTGGATGTGAAGTGAATCAGAGCTGGATTTGCTCCGTTATCAGCCAGTGACAGACGGCCACGGTAACCCTGCAGCCTGACCACGGCGAGCAGAGGGCCGAGCTGCCGCAGAGCTTTTTATCTGTCTGACCCCGTCCCAGCCAATAATGAAGCTTGGGGGAGGGGGGCTGCTGGGCTGCATTGAATGAGCACATGGAAAGCTGGTGGGGTGAAGGGGGACGGACGTTTGGCCAGGGCTGATAAGGGGGGCTCCAGCAGGTCGAAACTGACCCATCATTCAGCCTCTCAATGCGTCGCCGCCTCACCATTAGCTGAGCGGACACTAACTGCCTCATTAGTCAACTCATTAGTGACAGCAAACACAGATCACTGCAGCACATCCCTGACAGGGGAACAGTGGAGTGGCTAATTAAAGGGGGCCAGCGCTGGCCTCACTGAATGCCAGGCCTCAGACAGCTGCAAGCGCCCGCCCCGCCACCACCGCCATCGTGCCAGCCTCGCCAGCTCAGAGCTGTGAGATCGCGCTCGCACAAAACAACGACCCCGGTTGCCTGGCAGCTATCGCCCAGTTCTGAATCAGCAGCCCTGCGTGTCTTATTATCTACCCGGAGCAGTTAATCTCACAAAGCAAGGATGAAGACAAACATGTAAGACGTCCGACCCGGAGTCAAGTGACATTTCCAGAGACTGGATTCCTGGAATAAAAGACGATACAGAAATGACAGAGGAGCTTCGGTGGGGGACTGCTCTCCTCGGGTTCAGGGTTTTTCTACAGACACATCAGAACCTGTGACAAACATGATGTCAGTACTTTATCATTAAATTACCTCCTGCATTCACTACTCTTCTGTGTTTACTGATGCAAGTCTTGCCCTTCTGTTACTCGACAAACAGACATTAACACAGACCGTGTTTCATCCTTTTGATTTAGATTTGACGTCTGGCCCTGGTTTGTTTACACTAGGCTGGTTGGAGATGCACAGAAATCCATAACCTCCATCACCACACAATGTATGCCTGTTAGATTTGTTTCCAACTAGACAACAAGTATGTTTTGTAGAAAACCCTAATTTTAGGGCTGTCATGATTCTCCAAATCCACGATTTGATTACATTTTCCATTACCATTGCCATGACAGCTGTCATTTACACTTTCAAACTCTTCTTTAAAAAGAGAACTGAACTCCATTTTTATTTAGAAAGGGTTTAAAAAAAATGTCTACAATATAAAAAGCTGCATGGGCTGTAATATACAAAAATACGGTTTTGTTGTCTTTTACTGTTGTGCTTGTTTTTCTCCTCTGATCGCTGTTTGTTACTGAGGGTGGAGACGAAGCTTTGGACAGACTGTGTGCCTGAGAGATCGGTAGTCCGCCAGTATGTTGCTCTCACCACCAATATCAGCTGCTCTGATTCAACAATGTTGAGCTGAAAAGACGTACATGTCGGCTGACATTCACCCGAAGTGATTTTCTGTCACGAGACACAGTGACTTTATGTTAAATCAAGTCAAGTCAAACTTTATTTGTATAGCACACTTAAAATCAACCGCAGTTGACCAAAGTGCAGAACATGTCTGTTACAGCTGCAGCCATTAATCCTTTAAATTTGTTTAACCTGGTAGTATGTATGTACATGTAAATAAGGATGTGTGGTCCCTGAGGACAGACTGGTCCCACCCGCCGAGGCACTGCCCTTCTCCAAGCTGGAGGTTCCTGATTGGAGCGGCACACGGCCTGGTCTTCCAGTCACCAGGAGCTACAATAACTTGATGAAGATGCAAATACTCTGCCAGCCTGACAGTCGCAGTGGCTGTGATTTTGTGTGGACAGCTCGCCTCTGTACCTTGTTAGTGTGTCATTGCTGGTGGTTTATGTTCTTAAAGGTAGTCGACAGATTGGGAGAAGTTGGGGCCAGGCTAGATTAGAGTAAATACTGATTTGCTGTTAGTATCACTAGTGTGCAACGGTGCTGTTTCGGCTGTATTGTGTACTGTTTTGCTGTTGCATTAGTGAGGTTTTATTTTGTGTTCAGTTACCTTGGTAGTAGGTTTAGATCTGTAACTCTAGTTTTTGAAAGTCCTCCTTTTTTCTGTTTGTTTCATTGATCTTTAACAGCACCTCAAGCCCTGTCTTTTTTCCCCTTTTGTCTGTCTCACAACCTTTTGTTACTAAAAGAAAATCAATCTCCTTGAAAATAAAATAACTTAATCTACCAAGAACACCTGGTTTTATGTTGCTTCCCTTTAACCTAGTGAGCTGGGGCATAATGATGTCCTTAATAAAATAAATACAATGCAAACAACAATAAGAACATTGCAAAATCAATAACCATAATGTGCACATAACGGAAGTAAAAGAGTAGCAGCACAGCAGAAGCTAAACTTACGGTAATCAAACATCAGCAAAAAGAGGTGAGTCTTCAGCTGCAACTTACGTGATTCTATGGTCTGAACTATAGATATTCAGAGGTAAACTGGTTCACAGATCAGGGGTTCGGTCTCCTGTTTCTGAGTCTAGTTCTGGGACGTCCAGGAGCATCTGATTGATCGATCTCAGTGCTCTGTATGAAGGTGCAGTAGCTCTGATAGACAGGGTGGTACCAGCCCATTTAAAACCTTAAAAACAAACAATAAAATCTTAAAATCTATCCAGCAACGAACAGGAAGCCAGTGGAAGGATGCCAGAACTGGTGATATGTGGTCAGGTTTTCTTACAATAGTTATAAAAGTATTATGGCTAACTCTCTCCAGATCCCTGGGAGACAGTTAGGCCTTTACTTGAGCCTTTACTTTTTTTTTTTACGTTTTTAACAGAAACCTGTCTATGAGAGGCCAAAAGGACGAGAATATCAACTGGTGTCTAATAGGTCTGGGTGTCTAAACGTAATGATCTCAGTCTTATTTATGTTAAGCTTGAGGAAGTTTAGATCTATCTAAGTTAAATAGTTAAGTAAGAGTATAAGAGATATGATGGACTAACTTACTAAAGTCTTTTAGCTGCTAGGCTAATTCATACAGCGTAAAATGCCATATGTATGCAGCAACAGTGACAGGCTACATTTCCCATCATGCCTGTCTAATCTCGAGTGGACTGAGCAGTTTAATTTTGCCGTTAGGGTTAACCCTAACCCTAACCCAAAATGCGAATGTTACTTTAGTTTGTGTTTGTAATGTAAAGAGTCTGTTCAGAACATGGTGGCTCATGTTGGTAACTAGGATTTTTGTGCTGGTATATACTGCATATACAGTATACCGTGTATTATTCTTTAACCTACAGGTAGTCTACAGAAACTGCCTGATCTCATCCACTTTCAAAGCGAAGCGCAGCTCATCGATTCCTCGCCATGTCATTTGACTATAATGAAAGCACCTCTTTTATGAATGTTATGTGTACAGTATTCAATTCATTTTATATTTTTTGACAATTCCATCTCATAGAGAGGGGGTCTTTTCCTAAATCTAGTTTTAAGACACCAAGAGCTGCTGGTTGGTGACTGAGTTTTGGTGCAAGTAATGAAGCTGCCCTGTATATAGTGTCTGTGATGGGAACTTGGAAATGAGAGCGTACATACACAATGCACAGATGGTGGTTGGGGGGAGGGGGCTTGGAGCCTGACAGCAAATTTTGGCCCCAAGGCCCCTTAAAAAGTTAATCCAGTCTGGTGACGTGATTCATCACTGCCGCTTCCCAGAACAGGCCAGTATATATACACACATACAGTCTACATGTGGTAGAAAAATGAGGCAGACTCACCAGGAACAAAGCACCTGGAGGAAAGACACACCAGTGTCTGACGCCCCCACCACCACAATCCTGGCGTTAACAGTGACCTTTGGCTCCATGGTTAACTTCCTGCTGATGAGGCTGAGAGCGAACGGCGCCTGAGACAAGCAGAAAGAGACGACGAGGCCGTCACATTCAATACATCTCACAAAATGACTGTTGCCACTTTCTGAAAATTAAATATGCCATCATATGCTTCTACCCTTAACTACTAACCCACTAAAAGCATGACATAATAAATCTCCATTTATTCCCCATTTGCTTATCACTGGATGTAGTTGGAGCCATCTTTTCACCAGAGCACTTAATCAGCCACATTTAAAAGGTTTGGGCAAAATCTGACCCTCAATATCAAGAACCATCCTTTTTTCAGTGGTTGACAAATTCAGATTTCCCTGAAGACCACTGGACATTAGAGAGATGAAAATACAGACGCCATGATCTTCTGAAATTTCACAACAGAATTCAGCTGACCGATCTTCACTACTGATGTTTTTTCAGCTCTCTAGTGTGTTATTATCATTCTATTATATCCACTACTGCCATTATTAGTAGTATTAGTCGTATTGTTATTATTATCAGCATTAATTCTATGATTATTATTGTAGCTGCTGTGCTGTGCCATCATTGTTGCATCTCTTTCTCAACCCAACTGGTCAAGGCAGGCAGTCGTCCACTCAGAGCCTGATTCTGCCCAGCATTTCTATATTTCAGTGTTTCGAGTACTTTCTTGCCACTATTGTACAAAATTGCTTGCTTATAGAGTACAGTCTAGACCTGCTCTATATAAAAAGTGTCTTGAGACTTCTGTTATGATTTGACTCTATATATATAAACTGAAGTGATTAAAAGTGACTTAAACTTCCAAAAACCCTCCAAAAAATATCAGAAAATAAGCCAGAAAAAAGGCAAAAGAAATGTCTGACAAACGTCTGAAAAAAGTGTGAAAAATGTCCATAAAAAAGTCAGAAGAAACATTAACCCTCTTTGCATTAACCCTCTAGCCACCAGGATGCAGCAGCAGAAATGAAACTTTAAATTGAGATGATTGTTTTCTTTAGTTTGCGGCTCTACCTCTGATTAGCCAACACAACAGAGCTGTTTGGTGAATCCATTGAAAGTCTTCACAATTATTTGTTTCATAAACTCAGCTCTAAACTTTGTCCAGTGAAATAAAAACATAATTGTCATCTGTAGACCCATCACACTAGTGTGTAATTATTCATTTTTAAACATGTATTAACTGATATTTTGTACTTGGTATACTTTCCTCCCACAGTCTACAAACAGGTCTGCTGTTTGCTCTTTATTCAGATGTTCAAAAATCAATAAACACAGTTAGTAAAATGGGAGAATAGCAGTAAGTGCAGCTTCGGACTGTAATGAGATGGAAACACAGGGATCAAACGTGTGACCTGACAGTTAAGGTACACTTCTGCACAATCATTACAATAGAGTCCCGCAGGATTTAGTAGAACACCGCGTTCTCATTTACCAATTCCTCCTCCACCAAGTGTCTCTGGTCCTCGCAGCTAATGGCTCCTTCATCATCTGTAATTAGGCAGATTGGCCCCACAATGCACCTTGTTGGATGACAACAGTGTTGAGTGAAAAGGGGGAAACCCGAGGGTGAAATTAACCTTTGTGTAATATTCAAATAATTTCCACGAGAGCATGTGTGCCCGACATCTGTCACACACAGGGATGTGGTGGGGTTTGATTAGCAGGAGCATAAAAGAGCCAGTTAGTTGGTTAGTATCAGACAAATAATGTCTCATAAATATTTGTAACTGTAGCAATAAAACAAAAACAGCTAATATGTTAATGTCTGTTTATACTTCAGAACATTATTACCCAATCTAAATCTAATTTTTCTTTAGGGCTGTCAAAGCTAATGTGATAACTCGTTTTCACACCACTAATTTCTTTAAAAACACCAATGCAAGTTGTGATTTTTAGGTTGTCATACACGTCTAGATCTTACTACTATACCTGGATGTCTTACCAACTATATTTGTCTATTTGCGAGTCAAAATCTGTTATAACACTTGATATAAGCCACAATCACCTAACAAGTAACATTTCAGTGAGACATAAGCACTCATTTTTATTAGGGCTATCAAAGTTAACGTGATAACAATTTGTTAAAGCAGATTTGCTTGGACCAAGTCTGTAAAGGGGAGAGTGTAGAACCCCGAACCCATTTACATTCACAGATCTGGAGGCCAGAGGTTAAGCGACCCCTTTTAAAATGGACATGACAGTTTTTCCTCACCAAGATTTAGCATAAAGTTTGGAACATTATTTAACCGCCTTCACGACGAGCTGGTACAACATGTTCGGTACCGATGGATTCATCAGGTTTTCTAGTTTCAGATGATACCAGTATCTTAATTTACATACATCGACATTTGTACGTTACCTTTGACAATCCTACTCAAAATTCTGCTTTTTTGTGGGACAATCTGAAGCTAAAGAATAAAATGTCTGAGTAAAGTTTAAACATCCAGACATTTACTTTAATATCAAAGTCAGTTCTGGATAAATTCAACAACCGTGGCATGGTATATTGTTTGCAAATGCAAGGATGAGACACTGCTTGACAGCAGTAAGGGGAAAAGCTATAGTCAGAGGTGGAGATATATTTATAGGAAAATGGTGCTTGTTATTGTCTCCTACAGAAATCATCCATTAAAACACTCACAAAAGGTGTCAGATAAAGAGTTATTTCTCAGCTGTGCCATGTAGCTGCTGACATTTATTGAAAAGGAGTACCACTTTATATGTAAAAACTCTGTATGTGTTATGTGTCCACATGCATCCATCTGAATACTGCAGGAATTAACCAGATGAGGTAACCGGGTCAACAGAGCCGCTGTCTCATCTGCATGTACAGTGGAGCAGGTGCAGCAGCTCTTATCATGCTGGAGACGCCTCACCTTCCCTTGACACAATGGCCGTGGCACTTTGTAATACAATCCCCTATTGACAGAGAGGGAACAGGTGCTTTAGATTTGATTAATCATCCCGAGGCGGACATCAGGAGGCAGAGGCACCGCTCAGAGGCGACGCTCTTATCTGCACTGTAGCCTGGAGATCATGACTGCTGTGTTACCGAGGTGGGGTGGGGTGGGGGTGGGGGGGGGGGGGGGGGGGGGCGGTTGATGGAGTGAAATGAACATGTGAGTGTACACGGTGACGCCTCGGGTCTAAAGAGAGCACACTGCTGGACACGTGGTAAATATTTGAAGTACAGGACATTAGAATGAATCACACCTGAATTAAGATCAGATATAAGACCAGAGCACAGGACTCATGGTAGGACGGGGATTATCAATACTCACTTTCATTCTTTTACTAGCTCCTTAACTTTAGAAAGTAGATACACAAAACCAAAAGAATCTGCTGGTATTAATCACGTCATCCTAGCTTGTCAGGAAGGAAGCTAAATAACGCTACGAATTCGGGCTAAAGAAAAACTGTCATGTCCATTCTCAAAGGGGTCCCTTGTCCTCCGACCTCCAGATGTGTGAATATAAATGGGTTCTTTGGGTCCCCACCAGTCTCCCCTTTACAGACATATAATGACAGTATAACTGTGTTATTGTCTCCTCTAAATGGTGGATCTGAATATTTCTGCATACTGGGTCCCTAATCAGTCCTGAACCCCATAAACTGGGTCTCAGTGTAAAGCTGAGACTCTGGTGGATCAGTGAGTCCACCTGGATCCATGTGTGATGATGTTAGTCCCCATAGGAGCCATTTCATTGATCACTGTATAAAATGACCTGTGGTGACCTCTAGGATACTACTACTACTACTCTACTACCTCTAGGATATTACTACTACTACTTGTAAATTTCTCCACTGTGGGACTAATAAAGGAATATCTTATCTTATCTTACTACTACTACTACTGCTACTACTACCTCTAAGATAATCACAGCCTCTACTACTACTACTACCTCTAGGATAATCACAGCCTCTACTACTACTGCTACTACTACTACCTCTAGGATAATCACAGCCTCTACTACTACTACTACTACTACCTCTAGGATAATCACAGCCTCTACTACTACTGCTACTACTACTACCTCTAGGATAATCACAGCCTCTACTACTACTACTACTACTACTACCTCTAGGATAATCACAGCCTCTACTACTACTACTACTACTACTACCTCTAGGATAATCACAGCATCTACTACTACTACTACTACTACTACTACCTCTAGGATAATCACAGCCTCTACTACTACTACTACCTCTAGGATAATACTACTACTACTACTACCTCTAGGATAATCACAGCCTCTACTATTACTACTACTACTACTACCTCTAGGATAATCACAGCCTCTACTACTACTACTACCTCTAGGATAATACTACTACTACTACCTCTAGGATAATCACAGCCTCTACTACTACTACTACTACTACTACATCCTGGTAACTAGAGACCTAGAGCATTCAGAGGATGGTGTCTTTCCTAGCTACTCTGACTACTACTACTACTACTACTACATCCTGGTAACTAGAGGCCTAGAGCATTCAGAGGATGGTGTCTTTCCTAGCTACTACTACTACTACTACTACTACTACTACATCCTGGTAACTAGAGGCCTAAAGCATTCAGAGGATGGGGTCTTTCCTAGCTACTCTGACTACTACTACTACTACTACTACATCCTGGTAACTAGAGGCCTAGAGCATTCAGAGGGTGGGGTCTTTCCTAGCTAGTCTGACTACTACTACTACTACTACTACTACTACTACTACTACTACTACATCCTGGTAACTAGAGGCCTAGAGCATTCAGAAGATGGGGTCTTTCCTTGCTACACTGACTACTACTACTACTACTACTACTACAACTACTACAGAGGATGGGGTCTTTCCTAGCTACACTGACTATCAGGTTTCTGATCACTTTACACAACACTAGTGATCAACATCCAATCAATGAAAAATACAGAAATCTCCAAATGTCAAAAGTTTTTGATCCCAAATCCCAGCATGTCTTCTTCTATGGTGTTCCTCAAGGTCTTGGAGTCATAATGTGGTATTTTGGAGGATTATTGATCATTTTTATCAAATCCTAGTGGTAAAAAATGGTTCAATTTAGCACCAAATCTTTGGAACAAATGCTATCAACCCTGCAACAACTCATGAGATATAATAGAGCATGGGGATGGACATCATATACTACTACAATCATGTTCATTCTGGCAACAATTGAATCGAAGGCAACTGGACTCAGATTTGTCTCTGAAGACATTTCACCCCTTATCCAAGTGGCTTCATCAGTTCCAACGCTGCAGTCTGTCTAGTCCCCACTAGTCTGACTCGTCCCCACTAGTCTGACCAACAGTGGAGTTAGACCCAGGTTTTTAACCTCTGTGGAAGTGTCCATCCCTTATTCTCCTAAGACAGTAGTTCGTTAGTGGAGTTTCACCTGTGTGAGTGAGTCCCACTAGTGAACGACAGTCGCTAAGGATTCAACGGGGCTAACGACAACGGTCATTAGGCATGATGTGGTTACCAGGGAACGACAGTCGTTGTGTTCGTTAAGGACACTTGAGGTTAGTTTCGGACTGTCTTTGATATTGAGTTTTTTTGGTATCGCTGAAAGTTTGTTTGGTTTCACCAATGTAGAGGTCCTGGCATTCCTCGCTGCATTGGACAGCATAAACCAGGTTGCTTTTCTGTGAGTGTGGCAGCCTCACAGCCTCGTCTTTGGGGTGGACCAGTTTCTGTATGAGGGTGTTGCCAGGTTTGAAACACACTGGGATTTGGTCTAACTCCACTGTCAGACTAGTGGGGACTAGTCAGACTAGTGGGGACTAGTCAGACTGTAGCATTGGAACTGATGAAGCCACTTGGATAAAGGGGCAAAACGTCTTCAGAGACAAATCTGAGACCAGTTGCCTTTGATTCAATTGTTGCCAGAATGAATCTGACCTGGATGAATGGGGACATTCACAGACTTAGAATCATGTTTTAAACTCTTATTTTAATTCATTCATGTTAATTTCTGTTTTATGAATAAGAACTTGTCACACAATGCTGAGCTGCATCTCAGATGAATCTCCAGGTTCCAGCTTTCAGATGATGTATACCACTTCTATGTGACATCTGCTGTTGACCTGCTATCTCCCCCTAAAGACCTCCTGGACCCCCCCAAAAAGACTAAAACTGTTCTTTGTATAAACAATACCAGTGTCTGTCATGGCTGGTAAGTTTATATGAAGCTGAAGTCTCAGGACATGTATAAATAAACATATTTCTGAATTCTGAAATTTTTGACCTACAAAAACAAAATATATGCAGCCACATGTAAAGAAATATAGATGCAGTTTTGAGTAAACTGAACAGTTTTCTACACATGGTATTTTTTTGTTTGTTTGCACTGTTTTAGTTTGTGGATCCACTTCATGACAAAATGAAATTCATTCCATCATAATGTGTTTTATACTGATCTGTACTGTATGTTGCTCTCTTCCCTGTTGAAACAGCACCTTCTACCGGTCACATTAACTCCCTGCTGTAATGTGTTGCCTCTATCAGCAGACTTCAGCTAATCTACATTCCCTGGCAGGCTTGTCAGCCAGCTGCTGCTGTGCCCACCTGGTCCTCGGTGACCAGCCTGGAAGGGACGCTGATGCCAAGCTTCTCCAGCGGGTAGATGACCTGGCGTCGCGGGAGGACAGGGACCGCACAGTTGAAGACAACATCCAGATGGTGGACGCAGGAATTCTGGGTGCAGAAGAAGAAGAGGGCACAGTGTCAGTGAGCTCAGAAAAAGAGCATCCCCTCAGAGTTTAAACAGCATCCGCATGGAGGCAAGTGGAAGGCCACAAAGTGATAATGAGCTCAAGTGAAGAGGTAAGATGATGCAAGGTTTACACCGCTGACATGATGAGCTGACTAGAAAACATCACCCATTGCCTGAACACAAGCAATTCTCTGGTTATCTTTTGCCATTATTCTATTTGCAAATCATCATCTCCCAATCTGGTGTTTGTTTGTGGAAGGTAATTAGCAGAGGAAGTGGAGGCCTCTACATGTCGAGGAAATGTCTTATTATGGTGTGGAGAGGTGGAGCTGGCAGCACCATCGGCACCTGCTGCCCCGACCGCAGGGACAGCAGCCTGCTGAGGGACACACACTGTAAGAAATGACCTGCTGCTTAAAACATTTGTACACGAACAAATCCCTCTAATCAGCCTAAACAGCTACAGAAGACAGTTATATCTGAGATGTTGTAGTTTGTTGTCTTTATCTCTTTCATTTGTTTCCATAGCAATCTGCTTGATCTAGTATGACTTTATGCATCTGAAGTGTCTTTCTTTCTCTGTTTTATGTTTAGTTGCACTGCTATGGGGTGGCACAGTGGTTAGCACTGTCATAGGTCATAGGTTCGAATCCGGCTTAGGGCCCTTCAGTGCCGGAGAACCCAGAGAACATGCAAACTCCATGTTCTTTGGGTTCCTCCCACAGTCCAAAGACATGAGGATGAATGGATGATTGAATTGCTTTGCGAAAACAGCTGATTAAAGCAAATTTGTTTGGACCAAGTGGGCATGTCTGTAAAGACGAGACGAGCCAAAATTTAGCGCAAGTATGGAGTGTTATTTAACGTCCTTCACTACAAGTTAGTCTGACCTGGTTGGTATTGATGGATTCTTTAGATTTTCTAGTTTCATATGATACCACTATCTCCACTCGAGCTTTAGACCCGAGCTGCTACAACCTAAAAATCAGAAGTTGCTTTCATATGTTGTTAAAGAAATGAGTGGGGTTAACACAAATTTGTGTAAATACGATAAGATCACCTTAACTTTGACAGGCCTACTTAAAATTCTGCTTTTTGTGGGACAATCTGAAGCTAAAGAATAAAATGTTTGAGTAAACTTTTAACATTCAGATGTTAACTTTAATTCTAGCCAATTTTGGATGAATTCAATAATTGTGGCATCATATTTTGCTAACAAAAGGATGAAACACTGCTTTACAGCAGTAAGGGGAAAAGCTGCAGTCAGAGATGGAGATACATTCAACTCTATGTGTCAGCCCTGCAATGGACTAGCGACCTGTCCAGGATGAACCCCACCTTCGCTCAGTGTCAGCTGGGATCGGCTCCAGCTCCCCTGCAACTCCGAATGGGATAAGCCGGTTGCAGAGGGATGCTCTGCTATGTCTGGAATGACTTTGTCTTCAATTTCTCTTATTTTTCTATTTATATTCATCATTGATTAATCTGTTGATTATTTTCTTCATTAATCAATTAGTTGTTTGGTCTATAAGATGTCAGAAAATGGTGAAAATTGTGGATCAATGTTTGCCAAAAGCCAAAGATGACGTCCTCTAATGTCTTGTTTTGTCCACAACTCAAAGATATTCAGTTAACTGTAATAGAAGAGGAAAGACGCCACAAAATATTCACATTTCAAAGCTGAAATCACAGAATTTTTACCTTTTTTAAAAAAAGGAAAATCAATTAAAAAAAAATTATCAAAATAGTGGTCAATTCATTTAGCAGATGAAAACTAATTGATTAATCTTTACAGGTCAAATGTGGGTCAGTTTATCTTAAGTACTTTTATATACTCTATTATGTGTTGTCTATCTGTGTAGCTTAGTTTTTGTACTTTAATAGATTGTATGCAGTGTCTATAATTTAATTATATGTCTGCATTGTGTTGTTATGTTCAGGGCCTCAGGAGGAGGCACGTTCATCTGATGTGGAGCCATAAATAATAATACACTATACATCCAGGTGTAAGACTGGTGAATGAGAAGGAAAATGATCTTGCGTCTGAGATACATCTTCAATGGTGAAATCATCTCACAAATGAATGTGCTCACGTAAACTTCACTGTTCAAGTATGTGTTATATGTCCTTTAGTCTATCTGGCCGATCTGTCCTGATGTCAGTGGTGATTTTACTTTTGTACAAATGTAAAACCAGATACAGTTTGACATAATTATGACACAATTCCTGTCACAGTTTCACATCCAGGCTCATGTCAGTATGTGGTCCGTTTAGGTAGCCAGCTACCTATGTTTTTTCCAGTTTTACCTTGTGGTTCTGCTGCTTTCGTGCTTGATAATCCTCTCAGAAAGACGCTTGAGCTCCTGAAAGCCTGTTCATCGTCCATCATCGGGAAATAAAAATACAGCGTCCTCTCTGTCAAGCTAGCAGGTTGCCATTTTGCTCCTGGAGAACTACTGCACCTTAAACGTGATTATTTTTACCAGATTGTTTTATGACACTGTCCCGTGGCTGGTATTTAATTTAATGGTTTTCTTTACAACGCAGACCTTTAAAATGCGTGCTGTAGAAGATAACCCACGTTAGGAAGAGACAGAAATGGTGCTAAACAGCAAACAACTGATGGCTGCTAGCCAATGTCAATAGTACTTGACAAACAGACAATCAGGTTGAAGCAGGACAACAGCCAATCAGTTTTGCACATGAGTACTGTTGTTTTGCCGCTGCCTCTCAAGGCAATTAAACCAAACACGTTTTAAAACTATGTAGAATGATAAATAACAAAAGCAGCTGATAATATTTTTATGTCAGGCATTAGCCCTCAATTCTATTATACACTATATTTTATATCAACTCAGTACCACTAAAACCACACTTCTCTCACACACACATTTCTTCCCTCTCGCTTGAGCAGCAGGAGCACTACCTCATTGCCAAAACTAAAAAAAGAAGCCTGTAGGCTGCTAATACAGAATATTTAAAGGAATAATGTATAACATTTTGGGGGATCTATTATCAGAAATGGAATATAATATTAATAACTGTTTTCATTGGTGTATAATCACCTGACATTGCGTTTTTGTAAACTTTAAATAATGGTGCACGTCTACAGCCTCTGTCCTTTCTACGCTTCCCATTCGTTGTCTATGTACAAAGTCGTGCAATGCATTCTGGTAGTGTGGCGGTGCAACTGAAGAGACAGACTGTCACATTTGCATGAAGATGAGGTCTAGGCTACTTTATGCTAATCAGAGGCGTCTGATGCAACTTGCCGCGTCATGAGAAACTTTTAAACTAACCGTGGGCTGCAGCTGCATGGCTTATTTCTTGCATAAAATGTTTTCAGAAGCGCATTTTGGTTTAACTGTTTTTGTGATATAACAGAAGAAAGTTTCCAAACAAGCCACCATGTTGGTTACGGAAAGCTGGGAGCAGCAGCTCAAGAGGGACAACGTTTGTCTAACCAAGTGCCCTGTGTCTAGTGGCAGCCCAACAAGCGTCCAGTGCAGGGAAGCGAGGCAATCCCTCATGACAAAAAAATGCCGCTGTGGATGTGTACCACGAGTCCTTCATGTCTACACAGAAAGCCGGTCCTCTTCACGGAGTCCTCCATGTTGCTCCGCCATGTTTCTATAGTATCCAGTAGTAGTTTCTCTGGCTCTGCAGAGAGGCTTTCAAGTTTTTATGTTGCCTGAAGACAACCGTAGTTCTCTGACACGCTTGTGAAACTGTGGTGACATGAGCTGCAGAGTATTAAACCATGGTGCCACCAGCCAATCTGCAACCACACCACTAGATGGCACCAAATCCTACACACTGTTCCTTTAAAGCACATTTTCAAGATCAAGGGTCATGGCCAAGACTTCACAGGCCATTTCTATTAATGCGTTAAGGGTTGTTTGTTTTTTAGAGTACAGGAAATCAAGAGTAGATTTAGACATATCTTCAAATGCTGACTTTATTGACTATTTTGCACAACTTTTTGTTTTCTGCAGCTTTAGCTGAGAGAAAAAGACAGAGTGCTTTGCGATTTTATCAAGTCAGATTTATAGGCACAGGCTACCAATTGTCTGACTGTGCTTCTCCTGTTTTGATCATTTTTGAGGGCTGTGACAAGTCAACTGCAAAAAAGTGCACCAGGATGTTCAATTTCTGCAAAGTAAACTTACTGGTTAAATTGTTCTCTCATGATCCTAAATGATAGGAACTATCACTGTATTATAGTCTCAGATAAAAAAAAAAAAGGTTTTACTATTGGTGCACTTACTGTTGTCTGACTTTGAGGGATTGAGATTTAATCTGTTTTTTAACAGTTACACCCAGCTACTATATGGATAGATTTACAGTAAAAGATGTGAAATTGGTCTTGAATGTTAGTGTCTTAACATAATATTAACCCAAATTATATGTCTTTTTTTCTACAACACATTAAAAATGATCAAACCAGTTTTCCTGAATCTAAGTCTATTCTCTTTGTGCCAACTACATTATTTTTTATTCATGCAATCTGTGTTGAGTCTGTGAAATTAGCTCATCACTGGATCTGAGACTGACTGACTTGTGATGAAGGATATTTCTTCCAGTGTATGCACTGAGGGTCATTACACTAATCACAATGTGTATCTGAGCAGACATGCACAGCTGCTGGAAGGGGCCCAGTGATGAGGGGCCAGTAAGGGCCCGAGGGTCCCTGTGTACCCACCTCCTGGCTGTGGGATGAGGGGTAGACTCTAAGGAACAGGCAGGACCTGAGAGCCAGCCGGAGGACCTCTTTAAACAAGTGTTTGCTGAAGTGCTGGAAGGAGGGTTTGAGGACAAAGTGGCGTATGTGAGAGTGCTCCTCATGGTGGTGGTGGCTGAAATAGATGAAGTTCTCGATGTTGTAGTGGGCACAAATATACCTGATGTCCTAACAAAACAGATAAAATAATGAAGTCAGTTTTCTGTAGATAAACTCAATTTACAGGAAAAATAATTGTATTTAATATGTTAATGTCCTTTTGTTTAATACAGTTTCCTGTTTTCGTTCCATTACGATAAGAAACAAAAGCTGCTGACTGTCAGATAAAAATTATTTCAGTAACCTCTTGATCATATCATACCAGAAAAAAAATTGAAATTACAGTAAAAAATTACTGACTTCACCCCAGCAGCAGACTTCTCTGTATTCAAATGTACCATCCATCCACCTTCAACCGCTTATCTCGATAGGGGTCGCAGGGGGGCTGGAGCCGATCCCAGCTGGCATTGGGCGAAGGCAGGGTACACCTGGACAGGTTGCCAGTATTCAAATATACCCTAACCCTAACCCTCTTCAGTTTATTTTAAATCCTAGTCAGGATCCTGAATTTTTCAAAGATCCCATATATGTCAGGCTGAATCAGAGATCCACAAGTTTTCTATTTCTATTTTCTGTCTTGGATACTTCAGTATAAACGTTGAATATACAGTAGGTATGATGTAACCTTGATAAATCCCTGGAGAAGGGAGGGCTGAAACTAATGATTATTTTCGTTGTCAATTCATCTTTCAATAATTTTGACTGGATTAAGTGACTAGCCCAAAACCCAAGGTGACATCTTCAAATTACTTGTTTTGTCTGCTCAATATTCCAAAACGAAGTATATTTAATTTGCAATAATATAAAACAGAAAAAAAAAGCCGTAAATAAATAAACATTCATCAAACAACAACATTTACTTAGTCAGCCATGTCTCTGCATAACATGACGTCAACACCTATACCCACATTTTTGCCAATTTAGCTTATTGTTGTTCAGGCTTGACGGAGCATTCATGTGAATTTTCAGGAATTAATTTTTTCAATTATTCCTGCACCACATGAACGCAGCATTAAAGCCCAGACACACTGAACTGTAATCAGAGAACTAGCAGCAACAAACGTCGGCCGTTGCGTTTCCTCACATCACCTTTGTTTTGGCCGACAAGTTGCATTTGAACACACCACAAAGGCTACACTTACCAAAAAGAAGTTTATTCAAGTGTGCTATTAGTACACTTCTTCCAAGAGAGGATACTTAGACTTTTCTGTGTACTTGTCAGTTTAAGCCATAGTACTTAGACTTTTTGTCCCTTCCCCCCCGACATCAGGAACATCGATTCAGTTCCCCTTTTTAAAAGCAAAACCTCAAAACCCATCTGTTTAGACAGGCATATAACTGTTAATTACCTGTATTTTGTTGTTCTGTAGCTAACTCTGTTTTTACTCTGCTTCAGTGTGTTTAATTGTATAAATTGTATTTTTATACAATTTATTGTATAAGGTTGTTCTTCTTCTTATTTGTTGTACTGCAACCTTGAGTGCCTTGAAAGGCGGCTTATAAAATAAATGTGTTATTATTATTATTATTATTATTATTACTTTTCTGTGTACTCAGTATAAGCCAAGGATACATAGACTTTTCTGTATACTTGTCAGTTTGAGCCAGGTATACTTAGACTTTTTTGTATACTTGTTATAATAAGCCAAGGATACTTAGATTTTTCTGTATACTTGTCAGTATGAGCCAAGGATAATTTTTTGTTAATTAATAAGTACATAAAAAGTACACTGAAAGTGTACTCTCTTATTTCAGGTTTAAAAGAAGTGTACTAATAGCACACTTGAATAAACTTCTTTTTGGTAAGAGTAGTCTTTGTGGTGTGTTCAAATGCAACTAGACGGCCAAAACAAGGGTGATGTGACGTTCGTCACTGCTTGATCTCTGAAGTCGGTTTGGTGTTTTCTGGGCCTTCAGGGCCTTTTGAGCAAAGGCTGAGCAGTCATCTCCCTGAGAAATAAAATGTGTGAAATTGGTGGAGCATCCCTTTAAGGAGGAAAGTTGTGAACACACTGGCTGATGCTGACAGACACAGACAACACCAACCCAACACTCTCAGGTTCATCTGAGGGCTCTGACTTCACCCACCTGCTCGTCTCTGATGATCAGTATCCCCACAACCTGATCCTGCACCTGGGCCACGAAGGCCTGCAGTGCCGCGCCATCCTGTGTAAGAACAAAACACAATGCATGCAGATAATTTACATGTGTGCGCTGACACCTCACTGTGTCAGTCCACAGCCATGAATACACATGAAGTGGCTGCAGAAGTAATTATCGGTTTTGGAGCTGCGGCAGCGACAGCTGGGGTGTCAGTCAGAGAGGAAAATCCGTTCAGCTGAACTCTCACCAATCTATTTGCTGGCATACACGCCGCCATATTCCTAGATATTCCAAGACAATCATTCCCAGCTCGATTCACACTCCATCCTCCAAAACAATCATTGTGTCGTTTTAAAAGTTAAAGGGGAACCAGTTAGCATTTCAACATTTTCTCTGTTTACACCTTCCATATTACAGGCCAGTTTAAAAATGAATGCATTTTTTTCTGCATAACACTGCAGTGGGGAGTGAGGGATTTCAGACCGTCTGCTACACCATAAATAAAGAATAAGCATGGGAGAGAAAGGAAGTAAATACATAGATATTTTCAAAGACAATCGTGTAGCAATGAGGGTGCAGGTTTGGTTTCAGAGGTGGAGGGAACAATGAAATTAAAAAAACAAACGTTCATATCAATCTAGCAAAGCACACATTATGGTGAAATTGGCTATTAGGGTTAGCTTAAATAACAGTAATACAACAAAGACACCTGATACTTTAGAATAATGTTGTATTTACATCTTTACTTTAATGAAGGTGTGTAACTAATTGATCAAAAATAAGGAAAAATAGAAACCACAGATATAAGGACCAATTCAACAGCTAACAATTAATAACCTAAAGCTCATTTAAAATTATATCATTAGGAAATACTGTACAAATTCATATCAGATTTTATTCCATTGATTTAGAAAAAAAACTTGAACTGTCAAAAATAACATGAAGCACTATATCTATAGGAAAATATTCCTTACAAGGTGCCATATTATGTTATCTATTGGCCCTATTACCAGATTCTTCCACTTACATTTTAAAGATTTTAAGACACAAGATCAAGTTCCTTATTAACATAAAGATGTTTTCAGGATCCTTGAAATCACATTATATCATTTGAGAGCTCAGCTAAGGAAAGCCAATGGTTTATTGTCTGCAGCCTCACATGAAATATGAAAACTATGATTTGTGACTCCCCCGCTGTAAGATTTAGACCTGAGACTTCTTCTTGACTTGCCATGAAAGACTTAAAGGAACAGTGCGTAGCATTTCAAGGGATCTATCAGCAGAAATATAATAGTCATAAGTATGTTTTTATTAGTGTATAATCACTTGAAACTAGGAAACGTTGCGTTTCCGTTACCTTAGAGTGAGTCCTTCATTTCTACACAGGGAGCCGGTCCCCTTTACAGTCTTCCATGTTGCTCCTCCATGTTTCTACACCAGTAGTCTCTCGAGAGACATTCATGTCTTTATGTTACCTGAAGGCCACCGTAGTTCTCCAACATGCTTTTGAAACTGTGTACAGGTGAGCCACAGAGGGTTAAACTGTGGTACCGTCAGCCGCTGCCGGACTTCTGTTGCTCCTAAAGTAGTGTTGTGGCACTACTGATTCCCCAGGTCTCAGTTCCCCTCCACATAATAATAATGAAGAAATGCCTCTTTGATAATAAACAAATAAGGAAACTGAAAGTGTTTTTATTATTTTTTTCCTTTGACCTTCCTTTATAGTTTCACAAATTAAAAACAGACCAAAAGAACTTTGCTTAAAGGGGTTTCAACACATGAACAGAGTAAGAAAACAAAGCCTGCAGGTGACTGACTTTCGTGAGGCAGCAAGATCCTTTCACATATAGCGCCTAATCTGCCCTAATGCAGGTACCTTAGTTGAAGGGTATTTGTTTGGTGTTTCTACACTCAGATGTCAACACTCTCAATCAGCAAAACACAAAAGATCACAAGAATCTCAAAAGGAGCCGAAAACAGACCCAAGTTTCTGGCTTGGCTGATAATGTATTGGTTCCTTCAAATGTGGTCGTGTTTACGGCATTTACGAGATGGGAAGTCACGAGCACTACATGAGCTGCATTCAACTGGTTCAGTCATGAAGAACACAGCAACGGCAATATTAATGTCAGAGTAAAAGCCACAGAGGCTCAACTCTCTCAACTCAACTTTATTTATAAAGCACTTTAAAAACAACCACAGCTGAAAAGAAAGTGCTATTCAAAATAACTGTAAAAAAAACATAAAACATAAAATAAGGCATAAAAACAGTAAAAAGCAATAAGAACAATAAAACAGAAGCAAGGTCTCAAGCTGGGTCAAAAGCCAAGGAATAAGATGGGTTTTAAGATGAGTTAACTTACAATTTTAACTCATTACGCAGCAATAAATGAACATCCATGGGCTCTACCATTTCTCACAACTTCAACAAACACGTCAGACGTCATGAACAGGAGGGGGGGATGAGGTTGTGAATACGACATGAGGGGGGCGTTCATATGGACCGACTGGTAAACACCATAAATACCACCACACCTGAAGGCACCATTAGCAAAGCAGAGATCAGAGTGACTCTGGTTGTGCAGTTTCCCACCTCTCGTAAACTCCAATGGACCAGCCAATCAGGGTGTTGTCCCACTCTGATTGGCTGAGAGGGGAACAAACTAAGCTGCTCTCAACTATCAGTTAGGAGCCATCAGTCCTCACACCCTGAACAACAGGTGAACTGAATATCCCTCCAATCACTCAGTAATTCAACCAAAAGAAAACATTTGGGAAAAGGGAAACAGCAGCCAGCAGCAGAGAATGGGCGACTGCCACAGAGTTATTATGCTATGAATGACCTCTGAGCAAGGCCAACGCTGTTACCATGGTTTGTAAAAAGAAGAGTAGACTTTTTTTCTACATCACCTTTAGTTAATCATTCAAAAGTATTTTATTTTTTATCATTAATCAACAGCTGGACAGTTTAGAAAACTGAAACTGGAAATGACTCCTTGAGCAGGAGGGAAGTAATAAAGACAGAGGGAATGTTTCTTAATGATTGACACGTGATTAAGTAATATGATAATAATTGATCTGTGAGGGAAATTAGGAAATCACATCACACGTGCAGCGGCTGAAGGTGATATCAGTGTGTGTTGACTGACCGGGTCTCTGCGGGTCTCATAGAAGTAGTCCAGGTCCTGCAGCAGGCACTCACTCAGTCTCAGACCCTTCACCAGATCAGAGACAGCCGGCCGGTCTGCAGCCACAGCTGACCTCACCTCCACTCTCCTACATGAACAACCACACCATCATCACAAACTGGGAGGACCACTGGGCTGTTTCAATTTCAGTACACTGTATTAATTTAATTACAATAAATAAACAGATTAGTCTACAGTAGTCTATCACAGTCTCAACAAAAGGTCCGTGGACCCCCTAGTGGTCTGTATTGGTACTACAAGAGGTCCATGGACATTTTTTGAATACATAGGCTGTGTCCGAAATCATTCCCTCATTCACTATTCACTACTCACTATCCAGAGAGTTCTATGTAGAGTACTGTATAGTGGGCTCATCCAGAAAATGATGAAAATACTGTCAGAGGCGTTTATTACGTCACTGCTGTCACACAATTAAAATGTGCCAGATCAATGTTGGCTTGTAGACTGGATTATTGAATGGGAGGGGTTGTATTGTGTGAGGCACTTGTGTTACATTGGGTTTGTGTGAAAAGTAGTAAAAAAAAATAGTCTGATTGATTGACTGTGTTTCTACATGCAATTTTCATTCACAGTTGGAGCCACAGGTATGTAGTGACCCCCTCCCTGAGCACTAACAATATCAGAGTTGTAAACCGGCTATCCCGGCAGCCGTACCAAGACAACAGTCAACAGTGACCTGATGTCCTGATGCTGCCTATAAGAAGCAGTAAAAGTACATTTCTTTTTACGGGATGACCCACCTGAGTCCGGCGCGGTGGGAGACGTAGAGTTCACGGGGCAGCGAGCCGGTGGAGCGGCGTGGCACCCTGATGAAGCTCTGTAGCAACAGGAACTCAGTGGACAGCGTTGGTACGGTGATGACGCAGAAGTCCAGGTCCTGATGGACAAACAGAATCGAGGACAACCATATCATTCAAATATCTGCCAAAATAAATGACTCGATAAATAAATAAATATTCCATTAAAAATATATATTTGAATTAAATATGAAATGAAATAAATAATGTAATTAATTGATGAAATGTGACATAAATTTGATAAGTCAGTTTTAATTTGCTTTATTTATATTTATATAAATTCCCTTTTTCTTTTACTGTTGTGTTTAATTTCCACTTTTATGTATTTATCTTTATGACTCTTTAAATATATCTATTGAAAATATATGAAAATGAGGGCACGTTGCTTTCATGTTGTGCCATGCTTTCAGTCTTTTTCAGAAAAAAAAGTACAGCAATAAATAAATTTGGGGAAATAAATAAAGGGTAAAATGCAAAGGGAAAAACATAGTTAAAAAATGAATTTAAAAATAAATCAGTAAACATAAATAAATGCCACAATAGATATCTAAATAAATACAAATGCAAAAATAAATACATAAATAAAAAAAGTGGAAACCAAAAAGAAGAGCAAATAAATAAGGGAATTAATACAAAGGTACATAAATATAAAAGCAAATTAAAACAACATTATGTCACATTTTCAATTAAACAATTTATTACATTTATTTCAAACATTATAAATATAAATAAATATACATATATAATATAATAATAAATAATTAATATATATATATATATATATATATATATATATATATATATATATATATATATATATATATATATAATATATATAAAATATTTTTTGCTACTTTTAATGGCGAGTCATTTATTTATTTAGTCATTATTATTATTTTGGATTTTGGCAGGTTCCTTCCTCCATATTAAAAAAAACTTAAACTTTCCTGGAAATCCCCTCTAATGTGCAAAGGAATCCAGCATTTTAGTTTTACATACTGGGACTTATTACTTTACCTGACATGTGAGTATTGTTATGTTACCTCCTGCACAAATACAGTCTTATTTAGTCTTATTTACTGTTTGTGGCACTCATTAACAAAGCCTTATTTTCTAGTACACAAGATGAGACTTACAGGGAAACGTTGGAATATATATGGAATAAAATCTCCTGATCTGAAAGAGAAGAAGAAGAAGAAGAAGAAGAAGAGGAAGTTAAGTGCAAATATGTGTGAATGTCAACCTCAGAATCAGAGCCAAGCTTCCACTGTGGAGCTACAACTGGCCGACCAGTCTGCCCGCTGCTTCCAGCTCAACTTCTCGCCTTCAGTCCTGTCACGCTGTCACTGTCAGCGCAGCTCTCATTAATAACATGTTCACTCTCAGCAGGAAGCGGCTCGCCACCATCTTCAGTAACAGCTGGGAGGTAAGGCGGCGGTGAAAGGAGCTCAGCAGGAGCCAACTAACAGTCACTTTTTCTGCTTTAACACAACATATGACTGATGCTCCGCTGGACGGACGCCATCAGCACCGCCTCACACATGTAGAAAATATTCAGGTGTAAAATATGGAATAACTTTTAAAATTCAGCTCAATTTTCTCCTACTTGCGGTATCTGACTTTTGGTGTCTGTGTAAAAACATAATTCTGTAAAAATGTTTTTGCCCTTACTTCTAATCTCCTTTCACTTTTTTGTTGAATATCTCATATTCTTACATAAGTCAATTCTGTCCAACATATTGCAGTATTTACTGTGTACTTTCCTCGGGTTACCCATCATGTTACATGTGAAAATATCAAAACATATAAGT
Organism: Pterois miles; assembly: GCA_947000775.1. Classification (NCBI taxonomy): domain Eukaryota; kingdom Metazoa; phylum Chordata; class Actinopteri; order Perciformes; family Scorpaenidae; genus Pterois; species Pterois miles. The sequence continues at coordinate 76,455 of CAMQGK010000634.1, read as the reverse complement.
ATTAATTAATATTATATATATTAATTTTATTTGAATTTTAGTTTAAATTGGAAGGTTTCATTTTCCAAAGTGTCTTCTTTGAGATAAATATTATAATATTTGATATTCTTTAAGTTCATCACAACAAGTAGGATCAGGAGAAGCCTGCAGAACATATTTTTGCACTCAAGACTATTTAAGTATTTTTGCGTTTAATGAAAGGATAAAGTAACCATTATTCTATATATTTATTACGCTCAATAAATCCCAGGAAAAGACCAAACTCAACAATGTGTCAGTCAGTCTGTGTCTGTCTGTGGTTCTCAGCTCCAAGCCAATTGGTTACTACTGAAGACAAATAGAAAAAACTACAGCCATCAATCGGTTAAAATATTTAACTGTGACTGAACGATTCTCCATAGTTAATAGCTATTAATTGCTAATTAATTGCACATTTTTACCTGTTCAAAATGTACCTTAAAGGGAGACTTTTCAAGTATTAAAGTAACTCAACTGAGCTACAACATTAAGATGTTTAGCAGTAATACATTATATATAGTAGGGTTGTCAGTAGATTCAAATATTTAATTTGAATTAATTACATGCTTGTCCATGATTAATCGCGATTAATCACAAATCAGTCGCACATTTTTTACCTGCTCTACATGTCCCTTAAATGTGTCACAAATATGTCCCTTAGTTAGTATCTCAGTCTGTAGAAAGTGGGCTTGGGAATCGGAGGGTCACCGGTTCAAGTCCCAACATGGACCAAGAACTGAGTGTGAACTGGTAGCTGGAGAGGTGCCAGTTTACCTCTTGGGCACTGCCGAGGTGCCCCTGAGCAAGGCACCGAACCCCCAACTGCTCAGGCGCTTGTCAGGAGCAGCCCCCCCACTCTGACATCTCTCCATTAATGCAGGTATATAGGTCCTGTTTGTGCATGTATGTATTTCAGGTCTGCATGTACTGTGTGAAAAAAATTAACAACAGAGTGTAAAAATTGAATTTCCCCTCGTGGGACTAAGAAAGGTTGTTCTTCTTCTTCTTGTTCTTAAAGGGAGATTAGTCCAGTATTTATGGTATCTGTTATCAACATGGAGTGAACAAATATGCTGATTTATGTAAATGTATGTATATATTTATTATAGTAAATCAATAACACCACTAATCAATGCCAGATATTGTCCAGAAACCCTCCCAGGTTCTGACTTCAGAATCAACAATCTGCTCCAATCAGAACATGACAAACTGCAGCCCAACAGGCAACAACAGCTGTCAGTGTGTCAGAGTGCTGACTTGACTAGGACTTGATCCAGACTGACTGGGACTATCAGAAAGTGGACATGTCTGTAAAGGGGAGACTGGTGGGGACCCAGAGAACCCATTTACATCCACACATCTGGAGCTCAGAGGTCAAGAGATCCCTTTGAAAATGGACTTGACACTTTTACCTCGCTAAAGCTTGGTGCATTATTTAACCTCCCTCACAACAAGCTATGGTAGTCTGATCAACGGATCCCAAGGAAAGACCACAATCAACCAGATCCATCTCTCAATACTTTCTGACTTCCTATCTGTGGCTCTACACTCCCACTCGTTCCTACTGAAGATGTAAAGTCTCAGTAATTTCCACGTGGTGCTCTAGTGAGTATTAGTGGTGTAAGTGTGTGTGTTGATGGCGATGAAGGAACATGTCACCCAGTGACACTTTTCATGGGATTTGTTGACACTTAAAAACATAGATAACTGCCAGCTGTATCTTTAATTTTAGCAGATATGTATTTAATTAATACCTTCACCTAGACCTCAACTTGACTTTACCTTGTTTCATAATTCTTGTCAATAATGAAGAAGTCAATACAGAAAGTATTAGATTTCTGTGAAACACGTCCAGTCGACTGTTTCTCCTCCTGAGGAAAGTGACAATAAACACAAACACACCACAAAGTAGACGATGAAGACTGAAGACTGTACTACTGTAAGACTACTGCTCTGCTAGACTGTGTTGTCTTTAACATTATAACCAGATTTTTACTACTACCTTTAACTTTTCTCATTTATTTATCAGTAACATTAGTGAGTTTACAGTGGTTTACCGGCTGTGAATCGTAGGTCTGGGTTTCTCCCGAGTCCATCTGAGCGGCAGCTTCATCATGTTTTATTTGCTGTACTTTGTACAAACCATCAAACTCACTCAGGTCAAAGCAGTCGTGCAGCCGTCTCAAATCGACATTACAAGTGACGCTGATGAGGCCGACGGCGACTCCGTCACTCTGTGGAGAAAACACACACACATCTTTACATCACATCTCCTTCTCACTGTAATATACCGTTTATCTCTAACTAGGGCTGCACCATTTTGAAAAAAAAAATATCGAATTGCGATTATTTTGACTGATATTGTAATTGTGATATGATTTTTGACATTATAGGGAATGCTAATTTTCACGTCATTATTCTCATTTTCATTTAAAAACATATTAAAATGATTATGGCCTGATTATTGCACAGATCTGTACCAAACAAAGATGTTTTCTTAAGACTGTAGAATATGATGTGTAGGCCAGGACATCTCTCTTTAGTTTAAAATGGTATTTTCACACATATTTCACCCTTAATAAATATTGTGATTTCCTCCTGATCCTGACATTTGAAAATCGCAGTAGTCCATATTGAGATTTGATAAAATTTCAATTAATTGTGCAAAGTTATCTATCTAGCAAAAACTCGACATCCAACCTGAAAAAGCATGTCACGGTATGTAAGTAGAGCTAGCTAGCTTAATGTTAAATTGCAGATGAACATTTTAAACGTAATTGTCAGTGCTTGTAGTATCGGAGTTACCATTTTTAAATAGTTTAAAAATATGGCTGTCACAGTGCAGCTGAATGATTAAGTTTATGTCATCCGTGTGTGCGTTACTGAGGTGGGGCTGTCTCTGATGGGGATTATCCAGATAATTTTTGGCAGTGATGCTAAAGTAAACTAGCCAATAACTTCAAGCCAATATCTGTATATGTCAAAATAAGTTCTTATAGGACCAATACAAGATCTACAGAGAAGCAATAAATATGTCTGTAGCAGAATTGCATCAGTGTGTTGTATAATGACAGTAAAGCTAATTTCCTTTCCTGTATTTCTTCATATAGTTTTTAAATACTTTTACTGAAGTAATTAAAAAAAAATACTTGAGTACTTTTACTTAAGTAATATTTTGACTAGACTACTTTAACTTGTATTCGAGTAATATTTGACAAGGAGTATCTGTACTTTTACTCAAGTGAAGTTGTGTACTCTGTCCACCTCTAATTAATCACTGTTTCTTTTAACCAATTAACCAATAGCGTTAAACAGTTAAAATGCTCAATGTCTGTTAACGATTAAACAGTTAATTATTAAAATCCCTAGTCTCTCTCTCTAGAGTCAGCGTTTGGTTTGTCTGTTCTGTTCTACTGTAGAAACATGGAGGGTTAACTTGTCAGACTCCGTGAACAGGACCTGCTCCCTGTGTAGATATGAAGGACTCAAACACAACGATTCTTAGTTTCAGGTGATTACACACTGATGAAAACATATCTGTCTACATATATTGTATTTATATTATGGTATTATGCACATAATCCTCCCTTATTCCTATTTTCGATTGCCACAATCTCCCTCCCTGGGATCAATCACATATTTCTAATTCTTATGTCATCGACTAGAGTGAATATCCCAACCCTCTGGGACAATGTTTGACTGTTTGTTCTCTAAGCGTCGAACATATTCAGACAAAAAGCCCAAAATGCTTCAGATGTCTGGACACAATATGTTCAGTGAGAGCATGTCTTGGCCAAGTATCAGCTTGCGTCTGCCATATGCTGCCATGAACACATGTCAGCCCAACTAGCGGGGAGGGGAAAGAAGATCTGTCGTCTCCCTGGTTCCCAGAGGGAACGCATCCCAGCAGGGTTTCAATCAGTCAAAGCATCATCAGCGAGCTGCCATTACATTATGGATCAGCAACGATTGGGAACAAATCACATAATTCTAATACAATCAGAGAAGCAGGAGGGTGAGATACAGTGTTAAACTGAGCTTCTGGGGATCAAAAATAAACCTGAAATTTAAAGACATTTAGAATGAAGAGTTAGAACAAACCTCACAAACAGCGATGTGATTCTCCTCATTTTGTGCTTCAATGAGCTCTGCCAGGACGTACGGCTGGTCGAGGACTGACAGACGTTTTGTCTGCTCTGCAATGACGCGCATGATGTCATCATGATCTTCAACCCTGTAATGTACAGAGAAGAAGCCAGCATCATCAACTATGAGTCAAATCTCTATCTATAACATGAAAAGGCCAGCTGATGTTCAATCCACTAATAATTATGACCAGCAGCTCCTCAAAACCTTTAAGCTTCTTTTGGTACCTTCTTCAAGGCCGAGGAGGTTCTGATTTCACCATCGTTGGTTTGTTTGTCAGCAGGATTACTCTTTTTCTTTAGGTAATATTTTTTGGAGAAGTTTTTTTCCCTTTTATTGACAGAGACAGCAGTGAAATAGGGAGACAGAGGGATCACTGCAGCAAGGACTTCAGCCTTGGCACATGGGGCGCCTGCTCTACCAAGTGCAGGTTAGGGTTAGGGTTGCACCCCAGCAGGATTGCTCTTTAATGAAACATTTTGGAGGGGTAGGGTGTGGCACAGCGAACAATCCATAATATTTTGGTGGTGATCCGGATCCTGATCAAGATTCAGGATTTTTTTTAAAGATTCTGATCAGCCATAACATGAAGACCAAGAGGTCTAACACACGTCAAACTCAAGGTCCGTGGGCCAAATCCGGCCCGCCACCTAATTTTATGTGGCCCACGAGGGCTTGCAAAGAATATATTATGTTTATCATACAATTCTATGCCACTTTACAGAAGTGAGGTGTCCTTAAACTACATGTCCCACAATGCAATGCATTTTGTTACATGCACACTGAAGCGTCTCAATATCAGCGGTTTTCAGCAACGGCGCTCTAGCCGAATGATGGGATCGTAAAATAATCTGAACAGAACCAAAATGTCCAAGAAAAGAAAAGTTGGTGCAGAGGGAAGGACAGAAAGAGGATCCATGTTAGTGGTTGATGGAGACCAGCTGGTATGTCTTCTTTGCTACGAGGCAGTAAAACACTTTCACACCACTGTCATCTACCACATGATCTCAGCTGATCAGCTGCTGATCACTAACAGTTTATACGCCACAGACTGAACGTTAGATCAGAGCTCATTGATCTGTTGGACTAGAGTTCTGCCCCTCTCAACTCCCACCACAAAGTTACACTAAGCTGATGGAATAAACTGGGTTTGATAATATTTGTGTGATGGTAAAAAAAGACCTTTATTAATCACTAGAGGATAATTTTGATCTCTGATGGATGAGTAATGATGAGGTTTTCTGAATCTCATAAATTCACGGGATTTATGTTATAATAACATAGAAATGTGAGTGTGTGTACCCACATACTGTATTTTTCTGTCTACATGCATGCATATACAGTATATTGATACATAAGCATGTGCTTTTGTTACTGAACTCAAGCAATCATACTCAGGCACCTTGGTGGAGGTCTGCGCTCTCCGAGTGCCATTCTAGTTGATCATAGTTTCCAGTTTTGGTTTGTCAGCTTGTTTCTTCTGCCCCCATGTGGTAAAAAAAATTGTTTTTTGCAACCAGAATTGACTCTCAAAAGCAAACTTGCCAACCCTTCCAATTTTCCCAGTTTCCTGCTGGGGTCACAATTCTCCTATATTTCTCCCACCACTGTAAAAATACATGATTATGCACTATACATATTTGAGTTATACATAAGTTCCACTGTTTTCTTGGCTGATACTCTGTTAGTGAGAAGGAATCAGCTGAAATCACCTGGCTGGACGGATGTGAAGCTTTGGATAGTGGTCTTGTCTGTGGCAGATCAACGCTAAGCACTGAGGCCCGGGGTCAGTCAGGCGTTGCAGTGGCTCAAACACCTCCTCCAGTGCTGGCTCTGGACAAACAGCAATCACAAGAACTCACAACTCAGAATCACAACTCAAAGGGTTGTCTTTCATCTGTTTTTCTTTTAAAATTTTGTGAATTTCCCCACTGTGGGACCAATAAAGGAATATCTTATTTTATCTTATCTTAAGAACTGCAAGTTCATTTTTGAATAAATTAAAAACTTCACAATGAATCTGAAGCAGCTCTTCACCTAAAGCACCAATGTTTGGGCTGACCAGGCAGACGTATTCGAGCTCTGTGACAGCGTTAAAGACAGCCCTGTAAAAAGAAGCACAGCAGGAATTATAACATTAATCTTTCTGAATCTAATTTATATTCTGTGGTTGCTTCTAACCAAAGCACCTTGGAGTAACTACCGTTTTTAATATGCATAAGATCTGGGAGTTGAATCCTGATCCTGAATTACTCCATCATATAAAGCGTCAAGGTCTTTTATTCCTTTTAAAAAGGGCAGATACGCTTGTATTTTTTCTTACCTCATTATTTCCTTCACACTTGCTGTGGCAAAATCCGGCTGTGCCACGAAGAGGTGGAGGAAGAGTGTGCTCAAAGGCTGCAGAGGGAAGCAAGTTTGTCATCTAAAAAGTAGCTTTACTATAAACTCCAAACAGAGAAAGAGTCTTAGTATGAGCATATCAGATTAGATCCATGTGATCCCGTACAATTAAAATAGCACACACAGCTAGTGTTCATTTTAAACACAGCTCTACATCAGCAGCTCTTTGCTGTAGGATCTGAATTCATGATTGATACACACTGTGCATTTTCCAGCGCTGAAGTGTTTCTGAAGGAACGGTTCCCACTGAGTCTGATCCACCACGTCCCCGACCGGGTGGTCGAAGAAGGAAGCGTGAGCCACAATGTCGTCCTTTTCACTGGCCAGAGTCACAGCCAGATTGGCTTTCTCTCTGGAGGAAACAACAACCATGTTGAGAGGACAGTACAACATCTACAAAGAGAGAAAATAATACTCCAGAGGAGTGAAAGTGAAAAAACCAAAGCCCTGGTGTCAGGTATTTACTCTGTGTACCTCTATACACATTCCTATCTATACTTATTAACCCTTCTGTTGAATTTGACCGATGTAGTTAATTTAAACTGATTGTCAATTAATGTCTATGACTTTGTCCACACAGGACATCTGAACAGAGTGAGCCCGGGAAACTGACAGTGAAGACAAGATAAGATAAGATAAAATAAGATATTCCTTTATTGGTCCCACAATGGGGAAATTCACAATGTGTGAATGTGAGATGTATTAGAAGCGGTAGTCATGAAGTCATGATGAAGACAACACCAAATATGAGTACTGTATTTCCCTTCTTCACTAATAAAATCATACCAGTCACTTCTGACTGGGAACATAGATGTTAATTTGTACCGCTATTTAAACATTTGAAATGGTTTCCAAATAACTAAGACTTGCATTTATATAGTGCTTTTCTAGTCCTCCAACCACTCAAAGCACTTTACACGACATATCACCCATACATTCATATACTGATGGCAGACGCTATGAAAGGAGCCAACTTTGCCCATCAGGCTATAATCTAAATACTCATTCACACACCGACTATTGGTGAGCAATTTGGGTTAAGTGTCTTGCTCAAGGACCCATTGACATGTGACCAGTGCAGCCGGGGATCGAACCACAACCTTCCAAATAGTGGACCTCTACCCTCTGAGCCACGGTCGCCCCATAAATATCTTTGTTAAACCTTGACACAAAGTCGTATGTGATAAATTCCACAATATGTTTAATCTGAGTCCTACAAGCCATAAATTAGCAAACAGAAAGTCAAAACTTGTAATGTTCACAAGAACGCAAGCTGATAAAAAAGATATGATTGATTGATTTTTTGACATTTTTTCACAAACGGCATTAGCCGATGTCTGAGCATATGAAGCCGATTAACAAGCAGGCACATCTGCGGGCAGCCCAGTGTAGTTGCTGTAGACCAGGTGTGACTCCGCCCCTTGTGTCCATCAAACTGCCGTTCTACCAGCAGACCTCAGCAGATGAAGCCCGCTGGGTTAACCTTTACAGGATTGTGTGACAAGAACAACGTCCTAGCTGGGGAAACTGTGCAGACACAAAGTGCAGACTGGTGAGACAGACCATAGGTGTTGTTCAATAAATGTTTACTTCAATAAAAAAACTTCTGTATCATTTATTATTATTAAGCTGTTATATTTTATCAGATTGAGGAAAAAAAGAAAACCAGCCAAAGATATCAGCAAGAACAATTGGCATCCTGATTCTGTAAAAAAATCGTCATTGGCCATAAAAAAACGGTCAACCTCTTGACTCAACATTAGGTGATATAATCAGCTATGATGGGAGCAGCAACAGTCATAAACATGAACTAAACACAGTACGAGAATTAATACACTAAACAAAGAAATGTTTTGTCTTACAGAAGATGAATTATGTTGATCCTTCCAAAAACCGCCAGAGCTGAGGGGCCAATGAGGCTGTCGATCCCCTGAGCATCCGCTGATTCGCTTCTTCTGATGGTCACAGTTTCCTGTTGGCCACTGGCTGAAGTTATGGTCCTCATCTTCACATGGACTGACTTTAACAGAATGACACAGAATCAGTTCAGCCACAATACCAGAAGTGGAGGAAGAACATAGATCCTTTACTCAAGTTATAGTACTAATACCACTCTGTAAAAATACTCTGTTAAGATAAGATAAGATAAGATATTCCTTTATAAGATAGTCCTTTATTCGTCCCACTAGGGGAAATTCAATTTTATTATTATTATTATTATTTGTCCCACAGTGGAGAAATTTACAGGTAAAAGTCCTGCATTGAAAATGTTACTTCAGTAGAAGTATGTAAGTATGATCAGGAAAATGTACTTAAAGTATTAAAAGTCCCCTGTGACTGCTCTACTATTAAATATTCTGTAATTAGATTATTATTGTATTAACATATAAGCATGATTCATTGTTGTAGTCGGTTGAGCTGGAGCTCATTTTGAACTATTGACTAATGACTAACGATTATTTTTATTATAGATTAATCTGCTAATTATTTTCTCCATGCATTGATTGTTTGGTTTGTGAAAATAGTGAAAACTGTGAGAAATGTTGTCAAAGTGACACCTTCACTGTTTGTTTAGCCCAACCATCCAAGATTAAAGGTCTTATTGATAAAATCTTTATGAAGATGAACACACACAAAAAAAACATCCACAGAGCTTTTAAAAGGTGCAGAATAAAGGTATGGCTTTCTTAAAAAATATTATTATGGTCATGAATTAATTATTTTCAAATTTTTGGTGGATCCAAATCAATGTTTTGTTTATCTCTGAGGAAGACGTCTGACGTTTGGTTCCCACTTCTAACAAAGTGTGACATCTATTGGCTGAATGTTATCAGTGTTATCAATAGCATCTTTAAAGACCAAGTGATTGATCAAACAATATAATTTATACTGTAAGCTCTTCATATGTGTTGTATGCAGAACACTGTTGGCCCACTGGTGGGCCTGTCTGCTATTCTGTCTTTCAGAGGTTATGACAGGCTGAGTTTTCAAGCTAGAGTAAAGATACTGGAATCATATGAATCTATGTAGAAAACCTAAGAGATCCATCAGTACCAACCAGGTCAGACTGGCTTGTTGGGAAGACAAATAACACTACAAAGTTTTGGCGGTGAAAAACTGTCATGTCCATTCTCAAAGGGGTCCCTTGACCTTTGACGTCCAGATATGTGAATATAAATGGGTTCTTTAGGTACCCACCAGTCTCCCCTTTACAGACATATGACAGTGTAAATGTGTTATTGTGTCCTATTCTAAATGGTGTATCTGTATATTTCTACATACTGGGTCCCTAAACAGTGTTGAATCCCATAAACTGGGTCTCAGTGTAAAGCTGAGACTCTGGTGGATCAATGAGTCCAACTGGATTCATGTGTGATGATGTTAGTCCCCATAGGAGCCATTTCATTGATCACTGTATAAAATGACCTGTGGTGACCTCTAGGATAATCACAGCCTTATAAAACTTTACAGCCACAAACTAGAGACCTACTACTACTACTACTACTACTACTACTACTACTACTACTACATCCTGGTAACTAGAGCATTCAGAGGATGGATGGCTTTCCTAGCTACATTGACAATAAGGGGGTTTCTGAGACCTTTATACAACACAAGTGGTCAACATCCTATTCCCAACAATTTCTGCAATTCCTGCAGAAATCTCCAAATGTCCAAAGTTATTAATACTAAATCCTAGCATGTCTTTTTCTATGGTGTTCCTCAAGGTCTTTGTGTCTTAATGTGGTATTTTGGATGATTATTGATCATTTTTATAAGTTCTACAGTGGTAAAAAAAATGGTTAAATTTAGCAAGTCTGTGAATGTTCTCATTCATCCAGGTCATATTTATTCTGGCAACAATTGAATCGAAGGCAAGTGGACTTAGATTTGTCTCTTTTCAGACAAATTCAAGTCCAGTTGCCTTCGATTCAGTTGTTGCCAGAATTAAATTTAGCAACAAATCTGTTTAACAAATGCTATCAACCAAAAAATTGCTGCAACTTATGAGACAGAGCATGAAGATGGACATCATATACTTCTATCATCATGTTCTAAATCCTTATACACTTTCCCAATTTATTTTAGTGAATTAATTAATGTTCATTTCTGATTCTAATGACTAGAACAACTTGACACACAGTGCTGAGCTGCATCTCAAATTAATCTTCTAGTTCCCAGCTTTCAGATGATGTTCACCACTTCTATGTGACATCTACTGTTAAGCTATAGTAAGTTAAGCTAAATTGTAAAGTGATTTAAGTGACCAAAGCTAAGAGATAAAAGTTGCTAGAGTTGTAAAACATGTGTCTCTGAGATGTAGTGGAGTAATATAAAGTAGTTCGCATAAAATAGACAACATCGTTGACTAACGCTAGTTTAACATTAGTTAGCTTGTTAAAGTCTAACTGTTAGCCATCTCAGAACCAGAACCACTTTACTCACCTGTTGCAGTCACTCTTTATCAGCTAAACTGTCCGTTTTATTTGTGAACTTTCTTTTACTTGAGGGTGAAATTAAAAACAAAACGACACGTAGCTGTTAGCTTCATAAAAACTGTGAATCAACGGAAACTATTTGGTTACAACCTTAGCTAGCTAGCTGTTAGCAAAGACGCTCTCTCCTGGTAGCTAACGCAAACTCCGTAACCATGGGAACGGAACTCGCAAGGCACTCTGGGTACTGTCATGGCGGCTGGTGCTTGATGCAACCAAAACGTTTCGTTACCTGATTTTAGTTTTGTTGCTGTTGTCGAAGCAGTTTAAGTTACTTTGGTAAGCTATTTCTTTTAGGTTAAACCTACGGATAAAATGGCGTCCACAGCGGCAGGCAAACAGCGGATCCCGAAGGTGGCGAAGGTAAGAAATCAAAGCTAGTAGAAGTAGAGTAGTAGCCATGAGCTTCGGCTAAGCTAATGCTAACAGTTAGTTAGCGCTTATATCTGTAATAATAGCATGCATTAAATCGTATTATAGTTGTAACGTTAGCCTGACGGAAACAACGTGAGGTCGACAACAGGTAGCGTTAAACTGCCTTTTCTATCTTAGTTAGCTAACTGGGGGTTGTTTTATTTCTCCACCATGCTGCGCTTTGTTTGGCTCTCATTTGTTTTTTAGTAGTACTTCATTAATTCAGTTATTCCTGGAAACCCATCTGACACATGTTTGAAAGGCGTGGCACTTCTTAAAGACAGAGATATACTGACAATATTTTATAAATATTTTAGACCTAGTCAGCTGATTTGGCTGCGTAGTAGGAGTAGTTTATATATATATATATATATATATATATATATATATATATATATAACACACACACTGCTCAAAAATATTTATATTTACCACAAAGTCAGTTAAACTTTAGGGAAATCAATATGTCCATTTAGGAGGCACAAGTGAAGTCAAGGTCATGTTGTAGGGCAGTGCTCTGGCAGTGCTCCTCTTGATCCTCGTGGTACAAAGGAGCGGATACCGGTCCTGCTGCTGGGTTGATGCCCTTCTACGGCCCTGTTCAGCCCTCCTGGTGTAACAGCTGGCCTCCTGGTATCTCCTCCAGGCTCTTGAGACTGTGCTGAGAGACACAGCAAACCTTCTTACAACCTTACGTACGAATGATCGACCCTGGAGGAGCTGGGCTACCTGTATTGACCTGATCGGGCTGCAGGTACCACCTCATGCTACAAGTAGTGACAAGGCCACTATCAGAACCCAGAACTAGAGTGGAATCAGTCAGGAAGGACCAGGAGAGTCACTGCATGTAAAACCATTCCCTTTTGCACCTGTTGTCACTTTCTTTTGCACCGAAACAGGTGAAAGTGATTCACAATCACTTGTGTGTCCTAAATGGACAGATCGATACCCCTGAAGTTTAACTGACTTGGTGTTATGCTGTGATGATTAAGGGTTTCCTTAATATTTTTGAGCAGTGTACATAGCCCACATAGATTTATAAGGCACATGTATATACTAAAGTGGTGAAACAATATGTGTAAACAAATATAACATCTCAAATCAAGTATTAAATTACAAAGACAGTGCATTGTCTCCTCTGCAGAGCTCTATAATTTGGTCTCACACAAATATTTGAGGCAGTAAGCTGTGTTGGCTACAAACACTACACAAAAATGTAAACACTTTAGTTTTTGCTCCCATTTTTTGCTGAGTTGAAATTTTAAAAGAATCAAATTCTAACTGCACATTTTTACAGTGGCCTTTTTTATTTTATTCAAGCTATATTTAACCGGTTAAATCAGTTAAGAAACAATTCTGATTTACATGGTGGCCCAGTCATTTTGACCAGCTGTGTTTAATCAGCATCTTGATATGCCATACCTGTCAGGTAGATGGATGATCTTGACAAAGTTAAGGATAGTCAGAATCCAGAACATCGAGACATCATGCTCACATGTGCAGCAGCATCACGTTCAAGGACTTGTTCTTGTGTTTCAGGTGAAGAATAAAGCTCCAGCAGAGGTCCAGATCACTGCCGAGCAGCTGTTGAGGGAAGCCAAAGAGAGGGAGCTTGAGCTTCTGCCGCCACCGCCAAAACAAAAGATCACCGATGAGGAGGAGCTGAATGATTACAAACTCAGGAAGAGGAAGGTAACTGCTTACCTCTCATTTCTTTTACATGTATTGATTTAAATGTGCAGTATTCAAGGGTGAAATCGGATCGAAACGGTTGAGATTCTCCAACTCATTTGTGACATTTTATCATCATTACTTGTCCAGTTCAACATATGATTAATTTAAAAGTGTGAGGCGTGAGATTATCTGAATATACTTCCAATGACTGGACAGCGTTATTGTTTTTTGACTTTTTGCCAATCCACTGTCTTTTCTTTCAGGGTTTTGAAGACAACATCAGAAAGAATCGAACTGTCATCAGTAACTGGATCAAATACGCACAATGGGAGGAAAGCTTGAAGGAGATCCAGAGGTATTGTGCCTGTAGCCAGGAAAATTATATTTCTTCCATTTTTTTTTTCCGATGGGACCCTGTAAGAATCGGAAATTATTTAACAGTGACAACTGTAGATCTCAAGTCTATGTCAGTCAGCGTCCTGTTGCTCGCGCTTGTGTTTGCACCACGTAGACATCATATAACTTTGTTTTTTGTGCTTCTGTGGAGTTTATGGTGGCGGCTAGTCGTTTACCGTTAACAGACTCCATTTCTAACTGAACGTTAGCTGTGGTTGCACACTGTTAGCCCTGTAGTGGAGCTGAAAATAAAGGCACTCGTCGGCGTACATGATGTCACATCTGTTGGACTTTCCCAGAAAAAACGGCCTGTATCGTTCACATGAAAAGCAGGCTACAGGCTGATAGAGGAAACCCAGAAAGTCACTTAATGTCTTATTTTTAGGTTATGTTACAAGCTCTTCACACATTGGCAGTAAAAAAAATGATTTAAAAATGTTACGCATGTAAATGTTTACATGCAGTCCCCTTAAAGTAATTTCAAAGGTTTTCATTAAAATAAATATCTTTTAAGTCACTATCATTGCTGAAGTAGGTAACATAATAATACTAATAATGGTGATTGAGCCTGTGGCCCACTGATGGAAGTATTTATATATTTGCAGTATGAACACCAGTATATATGGTGACATTCCCGTTAAAAAAAAAAAGCTGTATTACAGTGCCAATTCTATACACTCAAAAAATTGAACGGTGCACACAAATCTAAAAACTTGAAGCTCATCTATCAACAAAAAACTGCTAAACTCAATGGTAAATTAACCAGGATGAAATCTTTAGGATTGCCACGCGTGTCTTTGCTGTATAGTTTTCCCTCACAGCTGTTTCCTCTGGCTTCAGGGCTCGTTCCATTTACGAGCGAGCGCTGGACGTCGACCACCGTAACATCACTCTGTGGCTGAAGTACGCTGAGATGGAGATGAAGAGCCGGCAGGTGAACCACGCCCGCAACATCTGGGACAGAGCCATCACCATCCTCCCACGAGTCAACCAGTTCTGGTACGAATCTAGTTTGTAGCCAACAGTTTGTACTTCCTTTCACATTTACAGGCAGATACAGTTGGAGGAGTTGGTCAGCTGATTAGCTTTATTTACGTTTGAGTCTGCTGTAAAAGGTACAAGTACACGTACATGGAGGAGATGCTGGGGAACATCGCCGGCTGCAGGCAGGTGTTTGAGCGTTGGATGGAGTGGGAGCCTGATGAACAGGCCTGGCACTCCTACATCAACTTTGAGCTGCGCTACAAGGAAGTGGACAAAGCCCGCACCATTTATGAGCGATATATCCTTTTATTGGTGTTTTCATGTGTTGTGTTCTGAGAGAGGAGGTGCTGTTATACCATATATGTAGGCATGTCTGGGTGTGTGAAAATGTCTGCTGCAAACAAAACCAAAACTGTTCCAGCCAAGGAATGGAGGCCTCGGTGGGAAGGGAGGAGCTGCTATATCCACCACACCAAGTCCAGGTGTAGCTCATCCGCCTGCAGAACCAGCAACAGGACACCTAGTGGAGTGGAGGGCTCGGCACATTAGTTAGTTATATTAGTTAGATTAATGAAACATGCCATCACAGTCATCCACTCAAAGATATTTAATTTACAGTGATATAAAAGCTGTAAAATCCTTACATCAGAGGAATTAGAACTACAGATTCTCTGGTGTTTTTTGTTTGAAAATTGATTATAAAATATTTTTGTCATGTAAAAACTCCTTAACTGTGCTGCACTTGTCATTGTTCACCCCGAAGTGAAGAACTGGATCAAGTATGCCCGTTTTGAGGAGAAGCACGGCTACATTGCTCACAGCAGGAAGGTCTACGAGAGGTCTGTGGAGTTCTTTGGAGAGGATCACGTGGACGAACACCTCTTTGTAGCCTTCGCCAAGTTTGAGGAGACGCAGAAAGAGGTTTGTGCACAACAAAACCAACCTGTGATAGATTTAATGAATTCAGAATCTTAGTCCTTTGCTTTCTTGTTTCGCCAGAGAGTTATTAAAAATGTCAATATCCTGGTCTTTAGATTGTGGTCACTGCTTCTTACCACTGTCTTACAGTTTGAACGTGTTCGGGTGATCTATAAGTATGCGCTGGACAGAATCCCTAAACACCAGGCACAGGAGCTCTTCAAGTTCTACACCATGTTCGAGAAGAAGTTCGGAGACCGGCGGGGAATCGAGGACGTCATCGTCAGCAAACGAAGGTTCCAGTATGAGGAGGAAGTCAAGGTATTTACCATGGGAAAATAAGGCTGTTGAAGAATTAACCAGTCAGTTATTCTGTTCCGGAGTTCATCCATCTTCAACCTTATCCCATTTGGGGGCACGAGGGGGCTGGAGCCGATCCCAGCTGGCATTGGGTGAAGGCGGGATACACCCTGGACAGGTTCCACGTGTTGCACGTCCAGAGATGGTGTTCTGCGTCCAGAGATGGTGTTCTGCTTTCAGAGATGGTGTTCTGCGTTCAGAGATTGTAACGAGTGATTCTCTGAGTCCCTGCTGCCTTTCTATCATCTCCAACCAGTCTAACCATTCTCCTCTGACCTCTCACATCAACAAGGCATTTTCGTCCACACATCTGCAGCTCACTCGATTTTTTTTGTCTTTTTCGGACCGTCCTCTGTGAACCCTAGAGATGGTTGTGGGTGAAAATCCCAGTAGATCAACAGTTTCTGAAATACTCAGACCAGCCTGTCTGGCACCAACAACCATGCCATGTTCAAAGTCACTTAAATCCTCTTTCTTCCCCGTTCTGATGCTCGGTTTGAACTTCAGCAAGTTGTCTCGAGCACGTCTACATGCCAAAATGCACTGAGTTGTAGCCATGTGATTGATTGATTAGCTATTTGTGTTAACAAGCAATTGAACATGTGTACCTAATTATGTGGCTGCTGAGTGTATACTGGCCCTTTTATATAAGACAACACACATTTTCTACTCAAAGATACTTTTCTGTTCAGTCTGTGTGACCAACAGATGGAAAAACTTACTTCCTATCTGTGAATGTTCTCATTCATCCAGGTCATATTCATTCTGGCAAAAATTGAATCAAAGGCAACTGGACTTAGATTTGTCTCTGAAGACTTTTCGCCCCTTATCCAAGTGACTTCATCAGTTCGAACGCTACAGTCTTGGCTAGTCTCCACTAGTCTGACGGTATCTGATGAAGCCACTTGGATAAGGGGCGAAACGTCTTCAGAGACAAATCTAAGTCCAGTTGCCTTCGATTCAATTTTTGCCAGAACTTACTCCCTATCCTCATCACTTACTGTTTGTACCAGGCAAACCCACACAACTACGACGCCTGGTTTGATTACCTCCGCCTGGTGGAGAACGACGCCGACCTCGACACGGTAAGAGAAGTTTACGAGAGAGCTATCGCCAACATTCCTCCGATCCAGGAGAAGAGACACTGGAAGAGATACATCTACCTGTGGATCAACTACGCTCTGTACGAGGAGCTGGAGGTCAAGGTCCGTTTTCTCGCCATTCATCATCATCATCATCATCAACATCATCAACAACAACCTTCATTTAACTTCAATTGACCAATGAGAAAGAAATCACATGTATCTGGTGTAGAGTAAGAAAAATTCAGACATTGGTTGGTTTCCTGTTAAAACAAGCTGAATATATTTTTAAGTGTCATGATATTACTTGTTGTTTTGTTAGTTTGTTGTTAAAGCTATAAGTTATGAAGCCAGAGACAGTTTTCTACATATATATCACATAAAAACAAACATTAAGCTGTGCTAATTATCTCAGGATCCTGAGAGAACAAGGCAGGTGTACCAGGCCTGTCTGGACCTCATCCCACATAAAAAGGTAATTCAGATTTTTGTTTCTGTTATAATTAAGACAATATTAATGTCACTGCCCTGAAAACAGAATGCCAGTAGAGGTGAAATAAGAGTAGAATAGTCATGTAGTCATGTTGCTGCTATTAGACTCTGATAATCTTGTTTTCATTCCAGTTCACGTTCGCTAAGATTTGGCTGCTCTACGCTCAGTTTGAGATCCGGCAGAAGAACCTGCAGGGAGCCAGGAAGGTCATGGTAAGATTCATCATAACACAGCTATCAGACATTATTTGTATGGCACCTTTCGTACAGGTTAGTGCTGTTCAAAGTGCTTCACAGAAGTATAGACAAAACAATTTATCAATAAAATTCAGATTAAAATCTTTTTTAAAGAGATACCGTAACTTAAGACAAGTGTCACATGCTGTAAAAGAGAATATAATAAGCGATGTGGTGAAGATGCCAACATGTTACTTTTTAAACACTAAACTGCAGAAACGGAAAACTACACAAACACAGACGCCCGTCTCCTGCCGATGAACTCAGTCCGATTGTATCTGTGATTTCCCTCCATCATGGTTTCTCCTCTTCAGGGCACAGCGATCGGTAAATGCCCGAAGAACAAGCTGCTGAAGGGCTACATCGAGCTGGAGCTGCAGCTGCGTGAGTTTGACCGCTGCAGGAAGCTGTACGAGAAATACCTGGAGTTCAGTCCAGAGAACTGCACTACCTGGATCAAGTTCTCAGAGCTGGAGACGATCCTGGGAGACGTGGAGAGAGCCCGTGCCATCTTCGAACTCGCCATCGGACAGCCGCGACTGGACATGCCAGAGGTATCGTTGAGATTTGTTCATCCAACCAGTAGGTGGAGTTGGACCAAAGCTGCTGTGGACGGAGGCAGCAGCTAAACATAATTTAGACACCTAAAAACATCTATGTCAGTATAAGTATTTGCTATATTTAGAATATTTTCAGACCCTTTGCTGTCAGATAGCCTACGGGGATCTGAAGCCATTATCTATGCTTTCTTCAAAGCCACCAGACTCCATTGACAAAACATAGTTTTACCTCTCAGAACACAGGAGTTGTTGGTGTTTTTCTGCCTTCATTGATAAGATAAGATAAGATAAGATAAGATATTCCTTTATTGGTCCCACAGTGGAGAAATTCACATTCATTGATTAGATTGTTTGTGTTATTGTGTGACTTTTGTGAATCCGAACTAAAACTTAAATATAATAAAACACCAGAGTTGGACAGTAACTAACAAACAAAGTGATCGAGGTGGCGGTAGACCAACGACTCCTGTATTCTATGAGGTAAAACTACTGATTTTGTCAAAGGAGTCCGGTGGCTTTGATGCAGATCTCTCACAATATCAGATATTCACTGCATGATTATTGTGGCCCAAAGAATTCATGATTATGATAATGATATTATTGAGATATCTGTAGAAAATGACAAAAATTAAAAAGTAATGCTGTCAGTCAAATTCAGCGTTAGCTTTGTTTATTGAGCGTTCTTTCTTTCTTTCTTTTTTGGTGAATAAATTACACTCAAAGTACAAGTGTAATGTAAGGAATGTGGGGCTATATGGCTAAAATCTTCTATTCCTATGTAGTTCATTTCATGTCTCAATAACGATATATATCAGAATATAGTTTTCTGGTAAATCAATAAGTAATGAAAAAATCTGTGGAATGCAAATAAATATTTTCATTGGGTGCACTGGTGCTCCCAATGATTTATGTGTCTTTATGTGACACTACTGTACATTTAATACCACGAGGCAACTTTACCACCAGTTTCTTCTGTGGTTTGATGATTTCCGAGCTGATCTGCTCATACCACACCTCTCCGTCACTCCGCCACTCACTACATACACATTACATCACACTACTCTGATACCAACGTAATATATAAGCATGTGGACACCTGACGGTACTCACTATTGGTCAGGTATTAGTGTAGGTATTAGTCACTAGGTGACCCAGCATATTTTCTCTCCGATAATATACATTGTGGGCAACAAATCTGTGCTGAAATCAGCAGGACGGGAGGCGCCATTCATTTACATTATGATGCATACAGGTATTTTTTCCTATTCAGTACATAGGAGCATGAGTCAGAGGTGTATTCTAATGTTATCATGATGCATTCAAATGGAATTTTGTAAAATGTAGTTTTCGGTGAGAAACTTGAATAAATCAAGTTGTTTGAAGGAGATGTTTTCAGACAGGGAATTACAACCAGTTAAACTTCATAACAAAAGCCAGTATGACAACTGTGGAAAAAAAAGAGTGGATGTTGAAATATGTGATGGGATTTATTATTTTACTCCTGTTTTTTTACCGTGGAATCAAATTAGCAAGGAGAATCATGAAATTTCAACTACTGAATTTTTGGTATGGTGACATCCATAGTGCAGGCCTGTGGGAACTAATAACACATATAACACATTTAAAATGTGTTATTGTGGTGCCAAAAGGTGTGGTGAAAAAAAATTGGGTGTACCTGAATAAAAAGTTAGACACACCAGTGCAACTAATGTAGAAAGTTAGTCTGGAGCCCTGATTTTTCATTTTAAAAACCTCATACAACCACACTGAGAAACACCTGAACTATCCCTTTAAAGGGGGTTAGGGTGGTCTGCATGTAGTAATGAATTTATTGATCACCTGAAAGCGTCCGTGTCTGCTCTGTCTTCAGGTGCTGTGGAAGTCCTACATCGACTTTGAGATCGAGCAGGAGGAATTTGGAAACACCAGGAACCTTTACAAACGGCTGCTGCAGCGCACGCAGCATGTCAAGGTCAGGACAGCGTTCTGGCCTTCTCTGCTTGCTGAAGACAATGCTTTCCAAACCTAACTCCCTTAATCCACCAATCAAACTGACTTGTTATCTTCGTCCTCCTCTTCCTCTCATGCAGGTTTGGATCAGCTACGCCAAGTTCGAGCTGTCCGTCGACGGCCCCGACAGGCTGGAGAAGTGCCGGCAGATCTTTGAGGAGGCCAACAAGGGCATGAGGAGCTGTGAGGAGAAGGAGGAGCGGCTGATGCTGCTGGAGTCCTGGAGGGACTTTGAGAAGGAGTTTGGCTCCAACAGCACTGTGGAGAGAGTGAGGAAGCTGCTGCCAGAGAAGGTGAAGAAGAGGAGGAAGCTGACGGCTGAGGATGGGGTAAGAACTGGACATCAACCGCTCAGATGGTTTAGAACAGAACGGTGTGTGTGTGTCGTTAAAGATAGTCGTTGTTGTTCCAAAAAACCTTTGGCTATATTTGACTTGTAAAATATCTATGTAACTCAGTCCTGAGAGGCTTGATCGGTTAATTAACAGAATAATCCACAATATTAATAAGCAAGGTTGTTCATCAAGCAAAACTTGCTGCTTCTCAAAACAAAAGTAGTTGATAGATTACAGTGATTGGTTCTAGTCTTAGTGTTTAATTCATTAATTTGGTGTTGAGCTTTTAGTTCTCAGCTCTGGTAGAGAATAAAGACTCTGATTCTCATTTAGAAATTGAAAATGTGAGGACTCAGCTCAGTTAGTTTTCTTGTTTAATACTAGGGCTTTCAAAGTTAATAAGGCATGAGCACAAATCAGTTTTAACGCCACTATTTTTTTTAACACAGTAACATCATATGAAAATAGAAAACCTGATGAATCCATTGGTACCAACCAGGTCACAGTAGCTGGTCACGAAGGAGGGTAAATAATGCTCTGAACTAAACAGACGCTAAATGTTGGCGAGGAAAAACTGTCATGTCCATGTTCAAAGGGGTTCGTTGACCTCTGACCTCCAGATGTGTGGATGTAAATGGGTTCTCTGGGTCCCCACCAGTCCCCCCTTTACAGACATGCCCACTTTATGATAGTCCCAGTCAGTCGGGATCAAGTCCTAGTCAAGTCAGCACTCTGACACACTGACAGCTGTTGTTGCCTGTTGGGCTGCAGTTTGCCATGTTCTGATTGGAGCAGATTGTTGATGCTAAAGTCAGAACCTGGGAGGGTTTCTGGACAATATCTGCCATTGATTAGTGTTGGTATTGATTTACAGTAATAAATATATACATACATTTACATAAAGCAGCATGTTAGTCCACTCATGTTGATAAGAGGATTAAATACTGGACTGATCTCCCTTTAAGGGACATTATGAACAGATAAAAAATGTGATTAACTGTGATTAACTATGGACAATCATCAAATATTTTATTTGTTTGAAAAAAATTCACATTTAAAAACTGTTGATTAGAATAACTTGGAAATTATAAGATAATGAGTGTGTCTGTAACTCTGCTAGGGGTTTAATGACAGTGTGAATAGAGGACAGTACCCGGGTCAAATCAGTAAAACTGTTGAAATATTTCTCTTTTTTATGCATAACTCAGGACCACAGGATCTGCAGAGTGACAATCAAAATAGAACCCGTTTAATACTAGGGCTGCAACTAATGATTATTTTCATTGACATTTAATATGTCAATTATTTTCTCCATTAATCGATTCATTTATTCTATAAAATGGTGACAAATGTGGGATGAATGTTTCTCAAAACCCAACTTGATGCCCTCAAATGTCTTTTGTCCATAACTCAAAGATATTCAGTTTACTGTCACTGAGGAAAGGAACCAGAAAATATTCATGTTTAAGAAGCTGCAATCTGAGAATTTAGACTTTATTTTCTTTAAAGGAATTACTCAAACTGATTAATTGATTAAACTAATTGATTAATCACTACAGCTTTAGTTAAGACAAATGTTTTTAAAACAGAATGTGTATAAAGTCTCAGCCTTGTCCTGATCTGATTGGGAATAAACAGAGATTTTGGACATAAAATAAAAATATAGTGTGCTACAATTATGGCCATGCCAAAAAGTAAATTTAATTTTAGAAAACAGCTCCAAATATTTTGAGTTACACAATCAGACTGAGTACATCCTTGATAATTTTTTAAAATGTATTGATTTAATAAAAATAAAGAGGCATTTCTGTTTTATTTCATTAACGGAATATGTTTGGGGTTTGTGTTGTTGAATAGTCAATGATACATAATTAGCAGCAGCCAGTTGGTGTTAATCTCAATCTGTTGTCCTGGTTCTTTCAGTCGGACGCAGGTTGGGAGGAGTACTACGACTACATCTTCCCCGAAGATGCCGCCAACCAGCCCAACCTCAAACTTCTCGCCATGGCGAAGATGTGGAAGAGGCAACAGATAGTGGAGGAGGGCGAGAAAAGTCCAGAGAAGTCTCGCGAAGAGGCTGAAGAGACAGCGGTGGTAACGTCTGACAAACCAGCAGCTCCTCCTCAGAAGCTGTCGGAAAACGAGTCGGACAGAAACATTGAGACTGAAACAGAGCAGGAGAAGACGTACGATGATCGAGATGACAGCAGCAGCAGCAGCAGCAGCAGCAGCAGTGAGAGTGATGACGATGATGAAAAGAAAGAGGAGAAAGAGAGCAGCGATGAAGATAAAGAGTAGATTCATGTTTCCCTATTCAGACGTTTATCCTGGATTTATTTTTCTACTTAAACAACAACCAGCTCATCAGCAGTCTTTATTGTACGACCATGTTTTTTGCATTATACAAACATCAAAGCAAACTGGCATGTTGTGTTATTTCTTAAGAAAATGTTCAGTTAGAATTTACAGGAAGTGAATATTGGATCCTTTGGGGAATAAAATGTGTATGTATGGGCTCTCTGACTCTGAAAGGTAAGCAGCCTGTGTGACAGTTTAACTATGTACAATGGAACTGTAATAATTCAATATACTTCACACATGATTATGAGGAAGCTGAGCATCAGAGAGCCGGTCTACTGTTATTCAATGTCCTCCGGTCTGACAGGATGTGGCAGTGGGATGATGGACTTCTTCTCCGTGTCTCTGGACAGAGCTTTCCTCATGTCTGCAACAACCAAATATAACATTGTCAGTTTTTCAAACCCCAGCTGTGTCCGCAATCACACTACTTACTATTCACCTTATTCTCAGGGAGCGTTACTGTACAAATGATTATGGATATAACTTCTAGTGAGGAAGCAGTAAGCTAATTTGTCCCATAGGCTAACCACAGTGGCTAACTGTAATGGCTAACAATAGAGACTGACCATAGTGGCTAACCGTAGTAGCTAATCGCCAACGGTGCTTCTTTTGAAAAGTAATTTTCCTTCAACTTAGCATTTGAGCAACTTTAATTTGTGGCTTCAACAACAGTGTGTTGAACATGCATACAAAACAAAAAGGGATTGTTGTTGTGACCAACGGTCCAGTTTCCATCGCCGACCTACAGACGAGGAATCCAGAAAAGTATGGCTGAGAGACCTGAACCTGAAGAGACACCATAAACCCCCGTTATGTGCCCTCAGTTCATTTAGTGGACAAACAGTTACACAACCTGCTCGAAGTTACACCCTTAAATCACACAAGACATCGTGGGGGCTAGGAAGAAGGTCGAAATAGTGGACTACATCGTGAGTTCACCATATTGTAGTGCTGTCTGAACATATACTGAGATAATTTTATATATCTATAAATACTGTGAACATGTGTTTTGATAATTCGTCTCACCGTAAGCGTCTTCGTCAGGTTCACCATTGCTGGCTGAGTAATACTCAATCACCGTCCTGTAGACGCTGTAGCCCAGACGCTTGTACATGTTCACCGCCACCTGGTTGGAGACTCGCACAAACAGATCCACGAAGAAGCCGCCCTTCCTACGAGAAGGACATTAAATTACACGAACGCCTCTGTGATGAGGAGGTAACAGCTGTTCACTGAGCCACACATCTGGTATTTTTCACAATAAAAGCAGCGAAACACAGGGTACCTATGTGTTCAGTAAACTTGAAACCACATTATGTGTTCAGAACTCAGTGGAAAATATGTAATAATAAAACATGAATATTGCCTGGTCATCGATCATGAAACATTCACACAGTCGAGGCAATATAAGTCTGATATATACAATACATACATATAATGATACATATACAAAATATAGAAAATCTAAATTTTAAAAAGAATCCAAGGAGAACATTTTAAAATTTCTAAAAGAAGTTTTACAATACAATTGCATCAGATTTTAGGGATCTTACACATTTATTACCCATATCTCACTACAAACTATGTCCTACTGTGTACAGATAAAATACAAATATGAGCTTCTGTACACATGCAGCTTTTGCCTAATTTAATAATTTGTGTCAATGATTGCCTGAGATTTTTACATTTTTACAAAATGTGTGATAAATTGCAATTAAATTTTTATCAATTGACAGCTCTAGCACATAATGCTACAATATACTGTATGTAGAGAAATATAAATAAATAAAAAATAAGAAATGAGAAATATACAAAAGTTCAAATATATACACCAAACACATACAATGTATAACCACAGGGTAAATAAGTAAATAAAAAATGCTGAGAAGTGGGATCTATTAAGTGTGTTAAATATAAATGGAAGAATAATATAAATAACAATTAAATAAGAATATTTCTTGAAATATACAGTATTAATGCCACAGTATTGAAGCATGACTTGTTGAATTATTGGACAGTTATGTGAGATATGTCATATCTGCAGCTACAGACTTGTATTCTTCAGGGTGTGATGACTGACAAGAACAAACCTCTCCGAGATCTCTTCCAGCATCTCCATGAGTTTGGCGGCAAGGCCGAGTCTTCTGAACTCGGGCGCCACGGACAGAGCGGTGACGTGGCCGTGCCACTCCTCCCGAGCCACAGATCCCTCCGCCTTCCCCATGACTAGCAGAGAAAGAATCAACTCAGCTGTACTGACAGTAGTGTCACTGTCTACTGGAATTTCTAACTTTCATACCATACCTTTAAAATAAAAAAATAAACAAATAAAAAACGATATTCCAAACTATTTTTGATTAG
The DNA here is from genome assembly GCA_947000775.1 of Pterois miles. Lineage (NCBI taxonomy): Eukaryota > Metazoa > Chordata > Actinopteri > Perciformes > Scorpaenidae > Pterois > Pterois miles. Next base: position 51,208 of record CAMQGK010000634.1, on the reverse strand, counting down.
AGAAAAATTGACACTTTGACAGTAAGGCTGGGATGATATGCCTCTCTCCCGACTCCTCACTACTATCATCATTCTTGGGTGCAGATTTTTACAAGTATTAAGATTTGATATTGTGATTTTTGTTAACTGTTTGACCACTAGACCATGGAGGACTTTTACTTTGAAAAACCTCTAACTGAATCCAATGAAATGTCTGATTTTCAGCAGGTCTGTAGTCAGAGATGTCCTGAAGTCAAATATATCAGGATCATTGTCAGGAATTATTGATTACAGTTTTTATCCAGCAACCCAAAAATCAAAGAATAAAGACATTTCCTTCACAGATTAGTGGGATTTTCTTTTTAATTTACAAGGGACATGTAATGTTTTATACTCCTGCTGAATATAATCCATCAGTCTGATTTCCAAATTTAGCCATGATGTCTAGCTCTGCTTTTCCTGCAATGTCTGAAAGTCCAGTAAACTGTGACAGTTTGAGCCAGCATACACAATACCAGGACAGTCCTTAATAAATAAAAAATAAAGTCAAACCAGCAGACATTACTTGTATTATTATTATTGGACACCTGGTCTCTTTCTGCTGTGTCAAGTAGTCTTCCATAAAACAGTGCTATACACATGGCATGTTTAACTGTTACAGAGACTTTAGAATTTCCGGCTGAACAATTCAAAGTTTGACAATTTTTAAATTGCAGGATTTGTGAAAATTGCAATATTGTGTCAAAATACCATTTAAATGAAATACTGAGGTGCTGCAGTGATGTCTAGACCTACATGTCATATTCTACAGACTTTGTTTGGTACAGATCTCTGCAAAAATCACGCCGTAATCATTTTGACATGTTTTACCAATGAACATGAAAATAATGATGTAAAAGTTATGATATCCTCTAATATCACAACTCATATTGTAAGTGTAGTTATCAATAAAATATGTCATACACACACACACACACACACACACACACACACACACACACACACACACACACACACACACAAGAGTATGTATATGTAAAACTTACTGTATCCCATCAGTTCACCACCAGGAGCCTCAGCAACGATGAAGTACTCCGGCCAGTGAGCCAGGTACTGGAGGTAGAACGGGATCCCATACTGGAGGTCAAAGGTCAAAGAAAACTACAGACTTTCTGTAATTTATAAAGATTTTTTTTATATATATAGCAAAACAATAACCTACATGTGAAATGACAGATTAGTTAACAAGGCTAATATTTATCTTAAAATGAGGGATACGGTTTCTGTCAATGGGTCCAGGTTGCTGTTGGACGAAACAGACAAACATCAGTTAACAAAATCATTATTTGCTTACCTCTTTCATGCCAAAATTAAATAATAATTCATCTACAAGAATACTAATAACTAAGTATTCATACCCTTTGAACTTTTCCACATTTTGTCAAGTTACAAGCACAAACCTGTGTATTTTATTGGAATTTGATGTGACAGACCAACACAAAGAAGCACATAATTGTGAAGTGGAAGGAAAATGATTTGTGGTGTTCAAGATTTTTTACAAATAAAAAACTGAAAAGTGTGGCGTGCAAATGTATTCATCCCCCTTTACTCTGATACCCCTAAATAAAATCCAGTGGAACCAACTGCCTTCAGAAGTCACCTAAGTAGTGAACACTACTAGTACTATGTGTATTTCAATCTGGTTATAAATCCAGCTGTTCTGTGAAGGCCTCAGAGGTTTGTTAAAAAACCTTAGTGAAGAAACAGCATCATGAAGACCAAGGAACGCACCAGACATGTAAGTGATGAAGTTTAAAGCAGGGTTGAATTATTAAAAAAATATCCCAAGTACTGAACATCTCACGGAGCACTGTTCAATCCATCAGTCCAAAACGGAGAGCATACGGCACAACCAAACCTATCAAGGCACGGCCGTCCACCTAAACTGACTGGTCAGGCAACGAGAGCATTGATCAGTGAAACAGCCAAGAGGCCCATGGTAACTGTGGAGGAGCTGCAGAGATCTACAATTTAGATGGGACAATCTGTACAAAGAACAACCGTTAGTCATGCACTCCTCAAATCTGGCTATTATGGAAGAGCGGAAAGAAGAAAGCCTTTGTTAAAAGAAAGCAATAAGAAGCCACGTTGCAGTTTGCCACAAGCCATATAAGACACAGCAAGCATATGTGGAAGAAGGTGCTCCGGTCAGATGAGACCAGGGGGTCTACATGCAAAGCACAATGTGTGTCAGAAAGCTAACACTGCACATCAACCTGAACACACCATCTCCACCGTGAAACACGTTGGTGGCAGCACCATGCTGTGGGAATGCTTTTCTTCAGCAGGGGCGGGGAAGCTGCTCAGAGTTGATGGGAAGATGGATGGAGCTAAATACAGGACAATCCTGGAAGAAAACCTGTTAGAGGCTGCAGAAGACTGGAGAGTGGGGTGGAGGTTCACCTTCCAGCAGGACAACACCCTAAACATCATGCCAGAGCTACAATGGGATGGTTTAGATCAAAGCAGATTCATGTGTTAGAATGGCCCAGTCAAAGTCCAGACCTGAGTCCTGTTGAGAATCTGTGGCAGAACTTGACTCTCTCCATCCAGTCTGACTGAATTAGAGCTATTTTGCAAAGCAGAATGGGCAAAAATTGCAGTCTCTAGATGTGCAAAACAGGTAGAGACCTACCCCAAAAGACCTTCAGCGAAAGGAGGTTCAACAAGGTATTGTCTAAGGGGGGCTGAATACATTTGCACGCCACTCAGATTTTTATAGGAATAATTTCATTCACAATTTCACCTCTTATTTAACGTTATCTATTCAATACTAAATCAATACTAAATTCTATATGAATATCATTCAGTAAATACGGAATATCCGCGCTCGACCGAACACCATGATTGTCATATACATTATATGCTAACATCCTAGCTAGGTTAGCTAACTAGCTAGCGTAAGTAGACAAATAAATACCACACAAAACGACAATGGGTTGACTGATTAAATATTTGCCGATTTTTTCAGGGGACACTAACAATTCACAAGCTGTTTAGTCGGGCATCAAGAAGTATAACTATTGCCGCTTACAAAGCGACAACTACATTATGAATTTATTTGAATGGAGTCTGGCACAGCATTCTATCTGTAGCCACAGTGCTAGCCTCCTGCCAACGTTGCTGTGCACCATAAACACGGAGAGCAGACGACGCTGCCACATGAACACAAGACAGCTGGATAATATACAGAATTTATGCAGGAACTTGACTCACATATTGTTGAATTTAAATAAATCATCGCAGGTAAACGGTCTTAATGTTGTCATCCTGGCTTGATGCTCTGTGACCTATGACCTCACGGAGGAAACTTCTTCTTCTTCTTCTTCTTGTTTATTGGCGGTTGGCAAACAACTTTCGGGTGCATTACCGCCACCCACTGATCTGGAGTGTGGACTAAGGCGCTATAATCCTTCTAAAGCTCTAATAAATGAAAAGCATAAATTATTAATATCTAACCCCAATATTAACTAAACTAAACAAACAATACTCATGTCTCAGATTCTATTGCTTAATCTTGTTGATTTTAAATATTCTAGCAGGAGTCTCCAGCTCTTATCCCCTGAAGGCTTTGACAGGATGTTACCAATATTATTGATTTCAATCTTTCTGAGCTCTGATTTTAAAGTTTCCCTCTATGTAAAATATTTCTGACAAACCTTCAATACATGCTCCACTGTTTCCTCTTCTCCACAGTATTCACATCTGCAATTACTATGTTTCCCAATTAAATACAACGTGCTGTTTAGTCCAGTATGACCAGTCCTGATTCTTGTTATGATTTTCTCCTCCTTTCGATTTCGTCCTCCAGAGTCTGCACCCCCAACTAATGGTTTATGTTTATAAAGAAATCTTCCTTTACTTTCATTGTTCCATTCGTCCTGCCACATCTTTTTGATTTGCCCCTTAATCACCACTTTGGCTTCCAGTTTACTGATGTTTACATTGATTTGATTACTTCCATTCCTCATAGCTCTTTTAGCTGCTTTATCTGCCCTCTCATTCCCCTCAACTCCAACATGGGCCGGCACCCACACAAAACTAACAACCAATCTCATTTGTTGGATTCTAAATAATGATATTAATAACTCAAATAATAAGTCCTCTCTACATCTAGAGTTGCTGGATCGTAAACTCATCAATGCTGCACTAGAATCGGATGCAATTACCACTCTCTCAGGCCTGATGTCCTCCACCCATTGTAATGCCATAATCATAGCCATCATTTCACATGTGTATACAGATACATCATCAGTAATTCTTTTCCCACTTTCAACGTCAAATGTTGGAACCACAAAAGCTGCTGCCGCCCTGCCAGTCTCTGGGTCCTTAGACCCATCTGTATAGATACATAAATGACTGTAATACTTCCTTCTGATATAAGAATTTACTTCAGCTTTGACCTCTTCTTCCTCTTTTCCCATCTGAAGGAGACTCAGATCAATCACCGGCTGTGGCAGAAACCAAGGAGGTACCGCTGGCAACACAACAGTTGGAGAGTAATTCCTCTCTGATAATCCCATTTCATTTGCCTTCTTTTTGACCACCCAGCCAAAGCTCTTTGTGGACTTTTTACTGTGTTCCCAGCATGGTTTGATAATACAAATTGTTTGATGATTAATAATGTTATGTCCTTGTAAATTAACCCAGTATGTCATCATTAGTTGCTGTCTCCTTAATTCCAAAGGCATTTCTCCCATTACTACCTGTAGTGCTGGTACAGCTGTTGTTTTAAAAGCCCCGCTTGAAATCCTTAATGCTTGTGTCTGTATTACATCCAGTTTCCTCAGCAAAGTTTTGGATGCTGACCCATATGCCACACAGCCATAGTCCAGAACCGACCTTATTAAACCTACATATATAGTTTTCAATGCTGATCTGTGTGCTCCCCACTCCGTTCCTACCACACACCTCATCACGTTTAACACCTTTTTACATTTATTTACAACCTTATCGATATGTACATTCCAGGTGAGCCTAGAGTCAAACCATACCCCTAAAAATTTAATTGTATCAACCCTTTTGAGCTCTTTCCCATATAAAATTAGCTTTACATCTGCTCCTATTTTCCTCCTTGTGAAGAAAATTGTGTTTGTTTTTTCAATTGAAAACTTAAACCCCCATTGAAACGGCCACTGTTCTACCCTTTGAATAGATTCTTGCATTTGTTTCACCACATATTTTACATTCTTTCCCCTTTTCCACAGTGCCCCATCATCTGCAAACAGTGACCTCCCAACGCCCTGACCCACAGCTTCATAAACATCATCAATTATGATTGAAAACAACAATGGACTTATAACACTCCCCTGTGGTGTTCCATTATCCACCACATGATTATTGGAAAACCTTCTTCCCACTCTCACTTCTATAGTTCTTCTTTGGAGAAAATCTTTTATCCATCTATACATTTTCCCTCTATCACTAACTTCTTAAGTTTAATCAATAGACCCTCTTTCCACATTAAATCGTATGCTTTCTCAACATCGAAGAAAACCGCCACCACAACCTCCTTATTCACTTGAGCCTTCCTCACCTCTGACTCTAGACTAAGAACTGAATCCATTGTTCCCCTGCCCTTTCTGAATCCACTTTGGTGTTTTGATCTCAGGTTCCTTATCTCCAGATGATATGTTTGATCTGATATCATACGTTCCATTATTTTACACATATGTGATGTTAATGCAATTGGCCTGTAGTTATTTGGATTAGTGGGATCTTTACCTGGTTTCCTGATGGGTATTATTACCGCTTGTTTCCAATTACATGGTAACTTCCCTTCCTCCCAAACTTTGTTATATAACTTCAACACAATCTTCAATGACACCTCAGACAAATTTTTTATCATAATATAACATATCTGGTCTTTTCCTAGCGAAGTAATCCCTGATTTACTTATTGCTCGTTTCATTTCATCTAACGTGAAAGGCGCATTTATTGCGTCATCACTGTCTTCTTCTATTTCTAACAGTTGTTTATTTTCTTCTCTTGTTTTTTGTCTTCCTTGTTTTCCCTCTTCTGACATGTTTTCTGTACTATGGACTTCAACCAATGCCTTTGCTAACATTTCTGCTTTTGTTTCATCTTCACTGGCCAACACTCCATCTTTTTCCAGCACTGGGTATCCCCACTCCTGTCTTATTCCCCTCATTTTCTTTATCATTACCCACACTTCCCCTATTGGGGTTGTTCTTCCTATCGTATCACAAAAATCCCTCCAGTACCTTCTTTTTGCTTCTTTAATAGTTTTTCGAACTAATGCCTGCATCCTTTTGTATTGTATAAGATGTTCATAATTGTGAGTATTTTTAAGTAACTTAAATGCCTTATTACGCTTTTTCTTTATTATCATACATTCCTCATTCCACCAGGGAACTAACTTTCTCCTTGTCATTCCTGATTTCTTTATGATTGTCTGATTTGCTGCTTGAATTATAGCCCCACATACACTACCATTAAACTCGTCTATGTCTTGATCCCTATCTATCTTCCTAAATTTTTCCTCACTGATTTCTCTAAATTTATTCCACTGTGCCTTTCCAAAAATCCACTTTTCTAATGTAGCTTCTGGTATTGACCTGTGTTTACTTCCTACTTTGCACCCGATAGGATAATGATCACTTCCAATGGTGGAATCACTCATTACTTCCCACATACAACTACCTGCTACAGACTGAGAGGCTAGTGTCAGATCTAAGCTTGACTCTTTACCTGTAGAACAATCTATTCTTGTGAAACTTCCGTCATTTAAACACACAAGCCCCAAACAGTCCATCAATTCCTCCATTATCAGTCCATTCCTATCTGTCCTTTCCCCTCCCCAAAGTGTACTATGGGCATTAAAATCTCCACACCAAATGACCCTCCTTCTGTCCAGCCCCTTTATTGCAAGTAGTTCTTCTAATTGCATCCTCTGGCATGGATTATAAAAATTCACCATGCTCCAACTTCCCTCCTTTAGCCAAACTTCAACAACTATATATTCCAGTTCTTTCCCTTTTTGGGGGCGGCAGTAGCTCAGTCTGTAGGGAGTTGGCTTCGGAACCGGAGGGTCACCGGTTCAAGTCCGGACAGTGACTTCAACAACTGAGTGGGTACTTGGATCGGGGGGGGGCCCCCTTTCCCCCTTGGGCCCCCCGCGGGGCCCCCGAGGAAAGCACCAAACCCCCCAACCCCCCGGGCGCTTGTCAGGAGCAGCCCCCTCACTCTGACATCTCTCCATTGTTGCATGTATATGTGCATGTGTGTGTCTCGGGTCTGCATGTACCGTGTATAAGTAAAAACAACAGAGTGTAAAAATTGAATTTCCCCATTGCGGGACAAATAAAGGAATATCTTCTTCTTCTTCTTCTTTTTCTATTTCCCGATATGATATACCCTGCTGTATAAAGGTAGCACATCCTCCCCCATTTCCCCTTTCTCTATCCCTTCTTATACACACATATCCTTGAATTGCAAAGTCCAGATTAGGTTTTAGCCATGTCTCCTGAACACATATTACATCCGGTTTATTTTTTAATTCCTGAATAAATCCTTTAAATTCTTGCCCATTCGACAGCAGACTCCTAGCATTCCACTGAAGAATGAACATGATCAAAATTATTTCTGTGAGCATGACTCTTTCCATAACTGTTCCTATTTTTTAAGTTCTTCCTGCACGTCCTTCCCAGATATTCCATGGATATTTAGATACCTCACTGCACTCTGTACAATCATTTCAATCCTCTCAGATCTCCCCTTTGCTTGGAAGGAACAATTTATTACCTCTGCCATGAAATACACAAACTTCTCCTTATTCACCATCAGTATATTCTGATCCACCACCTTAATTTCTGCCACAGTCCGTTCATCAATCCGTTTCCTCCACTGGATTTCTTTTTCTCTCTGTTCCACTCTTCTCTCACTTTGAACCACTTTTACTGCATCTGCATAGGATATGTCCCTGTTCACTCTCCTCTTCTGCACTTCTACTGCCATCTTTCTGGCTTCACATCCACCATAGACCACACTATGTGCTCCTCCACAGTTAACACATTTCAGTTCAGCCCCTTCCACACATTTCCCATACTTGTGTTCCCCTCCACACCTTCCACACTTCTGTTTACCTTTGCAACTTGCTGCAATGTGGCCATATTTTTGACACCTGAAGCATCTCAATGGAGGTGGGATATAAGCTCTCACACTGAAGCTTAAATACCCCACTGTCACTTTGTCTGGCAACACTCTCTCTTGAAAATCCAATAGAATGGATAAACTATCAACTTTCTCTCCTCCCCTTCGTGCTTGAAGACGTTTGATGCCTATCACTTTACCTCCTTTAATGTTTGCCTTCACTTCCTCTAACTTTTCCTCCACTGGAATTCCATAGATAACCCCTCTCACAAAGGGTCCATTTCCTGTCTTCCTGGCGTTCTCGACCTTTTTGTTACACACTTCAGTTAACTTCATCACTTTCTCTCTCTGCTTCTCGTCTTTGCATTTGATTAACAATCCACCATTACTCAGAACCTTCGCCATCAAAATGTCTCCAATTTTTCCTTTCATCCAACGGGACAGGGATACCAGACTCACTTTCCTTATATCCTGTCCCTCCTTGAACATCAAAATTACCTTAAATTCGTCATTTCCCACACTCCGAACCACTTTATGCTCCTGCCTCACCTCATTTTCCGAGCTACTGCCACTGATACATGAGTGCTTCCTAGAACTTTTCTTCCTCACTACCTCACTCCATACCATCTCCTCCTCACTCCCATCTCCCCCATCACTATCTCCTGACATCCTTAGTCCAGTCACAGATCAGTTTATGCTCCGCACACACGATAGGATTTCCAACAATCAGATTTCGCTCCTCCGTCCGACAACCTCTCAGGCCCTCACGGAGGAAACGAGACATCGAGTCACTTTAAAAGGCAAGGAGAAGAAGAGTGGCGCCCCCTTTCGACAAGGTGGTGCTACACTAGAAAATAATAATACACATTTCAGGCACAAATACACTCAGCAGTTTGGTAACACTTTGTAATGACCACCATTAATTAATGGTAAATTAATAGTTAAATTAACAGTAGTGTAATGTAGTAATAGTCTTCTTATTGTTAACAAATGATTAATAATGTTAACGAATTATTAGTAGTGCTATAATGTATGTTATTTTAACAGTTGTTATCTTATTTTCATTGTTGCACACATTATTACATTACATTTGGGAAGGGAAGGTCCTAGAGACTCGGGATCAAGACTGGGGTGTTCATCATCCCCAAAAACATGTAGACAGAAGTTATTTCCAAGTGTCTCTGACTGTTGATTCTGGTGGTACAAGTGAAAATGTGGATCCAGAGTAGGTGGGTTTAGGTTTAGGGTTGGGGTTGGATGTTCATATTGCTGTTTATTTTGCACTGGCCTACTGATAAGTAAATGAATATAAGGGGTATTTTTTATATGTTTAGATATATATGAAGAGTAAGGAACAGCTCTCCGCCCCGGGAGGCCTGGGTTTGGATCCTAGCCTGGACAGAGATGGAGGACCAGGGTGTGGTCCCCAAACAAGGAGAACCAGTGGGCAGGCAAGCTGCTACTGTGGGTGATGGTGGTGCAAGTTTCAGTAAAGACGATAAGAGCAGGCCTGTGCCCGCATACAACCAGAAGGGGGCAGCAACACGACCCTCCTGAACCTTTTGAAGAAGGAGAATAAACAATCAATGTCATGCAAGTGAATAAAAATGGAAGAATAAAAAAAAAATCAAAGGGATAAAAATAATAAAAGGTTCATTTGGAAATATACATTAGGCCAATACCACAAAATACAAAGAAAAAGACAACCCTTTTCAATGTGGCATCAATTTCAACATTTTGGGGGTATAAATTTTGGGGGTATAAATTATATATATATATATATATATATATATATATATATTTGTAAATTTCCCCACTGTGGGACTAATAAAGGAATATCTCTCTTAAAAAGTTGGTATTGTCAGTAAGTCATTCCCAGTTCATCATTCAAGCAGCCATGAACACATGACTTCACTTAACGGACGAGCAGCACCACCTGGCCATAGCAAGCCTTCAGGTTGGTAGCAGCGCCGTGACCGTTTGCAGTGGGCACAAGACCATGTGACCTGGACAATGCAGCAGTGGTCTATCGTCATGTTCACTGATGAGTGTCCGGTCACCTTGCACAGAAATGATGGTCGTCAGCTTTGCTGGAGAAGGCAAGGTGAGTGATACGCCGAGGTCAACATGGTCCCCAGGGTTTGCTTTGGTGGAGGAGGTGCAACAGTCTGGGCAGGCATCACCAGTCAGCGCAAAAGAGATTTGATGATTGTAGATGGCTCAGTCACTGCACGTTCTTACCTCAGAGACATCATAGAACACACCATCGTACCTCATGAACCCCATAGAGCACGTCTGGGACCAGCTGAGGCAGCGACTGGATGCTCGCACCCCACCCCCACCTGACCTGGCAGAACTGTGTAGCACTTGTGGAGGAGTGGAACGCTTTGCCTCAGAACAGTATCATGAGGCTAGTGAGGAGCATGAGATGTCGCTGTCAGGCTGTCATTGAGGCAAATGGTGGAAACACTCTCTACTGACTGTCAATTTTGGTTATTTGGGGCTATCTTTGTTATTGTCTAAATTGTTGGGGTAATAAGTATTGAACTAATGAAAATGGTGTTTCTTCTCATTCACTAATAGTATTATCAAAGGGAACAATTACTTATTTCAATAAAATTCTGACCAAATAGGAAAACTGATCATGTAAATAACAATTTCCCTTTGTAGTCATACATGAAACTGTTATGGTGTGGTTGAGTGTGTACCCCCCAATGTGTGCACTAGGGGCCTCAGGTCCCCAATGATAGGGTGGTCTGACTTACAGGGAATAAGAGAGACAGGATGGAGAACGGGATAAGAAAACATATCTTAAAAAAAAAAATGTATGGGGTAGGGGTTTGTAAAAGGGATGATGTAAGAATGATAAATATAGAAATGGACAGTAAATCATGTAAGAAAGAAGAAATGTCATAAATAAAGCAATAAAAGAAGGTCAAGGTGGGAACAAGCCATCTTGGAGGCAAGTGCTTTAAAAAGGTCACATGCAAGGATCATGTATGACTAAAAACACAAACATAATCATATTTATTGAAAAATAAGTGAAAATGTAAATGGGTAAGACCAATAAAAGTAGGGCGATGAGATAAATATAGTGTAGATGAGAAACAAATAAATAGACAAATAAATAATTAAATAGATGGGGGAATAGATATGGAGATAGTTGCATTGATAGGAAGTAAAAAAAGGGGGAGGGGGTTATGAAAAATGCAAGACCCGTGTACTTTACCTACCTGTGTTGTTGTGAGGTAATCTACTGAGAATTTGGATTGGATATCCAAGTGTGCTGGAAGGAAAGAAAGAATCACTTACAAAGGTGTGTTAGATTTTTTTTTAAGTTGTTAAGTTGTTGTCACTATATGTATATGGAAAAAAAGTCTAAGTGTCAGTGTTACGGTATGTGTTAGGGTTAGGGTATGTGTTAGGGTAAGGGTCGTTAGGGTTATGGTAAGGGTCCTAAGGGTTAAGTGTTAGGGTTAGGGTTAAGTTAAGTGTTAGGGTTAGGGTTAAGTTAAGTGTTATGGTTAGGGTTAAGTTAAGTGTTAGGGTTAGGGTTAGGGGGTTAGGGTTAGGGTTAGGGTTAGGTTAGGGGTAAAGGGGATAAAAACTCAATCGGGTACCCCTACCCATTTCTGTATCTCGGGAACGGAAGGTCGTAGAGAGTCGGGACCAAGTTCTACTAGGGGGTTTTCAGGGGCGCTGAGAAGGCTGGTCTTTACCACGAGTCTCTACGACTTTTCTTTCTCGAGATATTGCGAGATTTACCAATCCCGATGTTCGTATCTCTGGAACGGAAGGTCGTAGAGACTCGGGACCAAGACTGGCGTGTTCAGCGTCTCCAAAAACATGTACACGGAAGTTGTTTTCAAGTCAGTCCGACCTTCCGTTCCAAAGTTATAGTCAAAAATGTGCCCCCACTATATGTATATGGAAAAAAAGTCTAAGTGTCAGTGTTACGGTATGTGATAGGGTTAGGGTATGTGTTAGGGTAAGGGTCATTAGGGTTAGGGTAAGGGTCCTAAGGGTTAAGTGTTAGGGTTAGGGTTAAGTTAAGTGTTAGGGTTAGGGTTAAGTTAAGTGTTAGTGTTAGGGTTAGGGTTAAGTTAAGTGTTAGGGTTAGGGTTAAGTTAAGTGTTAGGGTTAGGGTTAGGGTTAGGGGTTAGGGGTAGGGTTAGGGTTAGGGTTAGGGTTATGGGGTTAGGGTTAGGGGGTTAGGGTTAGGGTTAGGGTTTAGGGTTAGGGTTAGGGTAAAGGGGATAAAAACTCAATCGGGTACCCCTACCCAATTCTGTATCTCGGGAACGGAAGGTCGTAGAGAGTCGGGACCAAGTTCTACTAGGGGGTTTTCAGGGGCGCTGAGAACGCTGGTCTTTACCGCGAGTCTCTACGACTTTTCGTTCTCGAGATATCGCGAGATTTACCAATCCCGATGTTCGTATCTCTGGAACGAAAGGTCGTAGAGACTCGGGACCAAGACTGGAGTGTTCAGCGTCACCAAAAACATATACACGGAAGTTGTTTTCAAGTCAGTCCGACCTTCCCTTCCAAAGTTATAGTCAAAAATGTGCCCCCACTATATGTATATGGAAAAAAAAGTCTAAGTGTCAGTGTTACGGTATGTGTTAGGGTTAGGGTATGTGTTAGGGTAAGGGTCATTAGGGTTAGGGTAAGGGTCCTAAGGGTTAAGTGTTAGGGTTAGGGTTAAGTTAAGTGTTAGGGTTAGGGTTAGGTTAAGTTAAGTGTTAGGGTTAGGGTTAAGTTAAGGGTTTGGGTTTGGGGGTTAGGGTTAGGGTTAGGGTTAGGTAAAGGGTTAGGGTTAGGGTTAGGGTTAGGGGTTAGGGTTAGGGTTAGGGTTAGGGGGGGGGGGTTAGGGTTAGGGTTAGGGTTAGGGGTAAAGGGGATAAAAACTCAATCGGGTACCCCTACCCAATTCTGTATCTCGGGAACGGAAGGTCGTAGAGAGTCGGGACCAAGTTCTACTAGGGGGTTTTCAGGGGCGCTGAGAACGCTGGTCTTTACCGCGAGTCTCTACGACTTTTCGTTCTCGAGATATCGCGAGATTTACCAATCCCGATGTTCGTATCTCTGGAACGAAAGGTCGTAGAGACTCGGGACCAAGACTGGAGTGTTCAGCGTCACCAAAAACATATACACGGAAGTTGTTTTCAAGTCAGTCCGACCTTCCCTTCCAAAGTTATAGTCAAAAATGTGCCCCCACTATATGTATATGGAAAAAAAAGTCTAAGTGTCAGTGTTACGGTATGTGTTAGGGTTAGGGTATGTGTTAGGGTAAGGGTCATTAGGGTTAGGGTAAGGGTCCTAAGGGTTAAGTGTTAGGGTTAGGGTTAAGTTAAGTGTTAGGGTTAGGGTTAGGTTAAGTTAAGTGTTAGGGTTAGGGTTAAGTTAAGGGTTAGGGTTAGGGGGTTAGGGTTAGGGTTAGGGTTAGGTAAAGGGTTAGGGTTAGGGTTAGGGTTAGGGGTTAGGGTTAGGGTTAGGGTTTAGGGTTAGGGGGGGGGGTTAGGGTTAGGGTTAGGGTTAGGGGTAAAGGGGATAAAAACTCAATCGGGTACCCCTACCCAATTCTGTATCTCGGGAACGGAAGGTCGTAGAGAGTCGGGACCAAGTTCTACTAGGGGGTTTTCAGGGGCGCTGAGAACGCTGGTCTTTACCGCGAGTCTCTACGACTTTTCGTTCTCGAGATATCGCGAGATTTACCAATCCCGATGTTCGTATCTCTGGAACGAAAGGTCGTAGAGACTCGGGACCAAGACTGGAGTGTTCAGCGTCACCAAAAACATATACACGGAAGTTGTTTTCAAGTCAGTCCGACCTTCCCTTCCAAAGTTATAGTCAAAAATGTGCCCCCACTATATGTATATGGAAAAAAAAGTCTAAGTGTCAGTGTTACGGTATGTGTTAGGGTTAGGGTATGTGTTAGGGTAAGGGTCATTAGGGTTAGGGTAAGGGTCCTAAGGGTTAAGTGTTAGGGTTAGGGTTAAGTTAAGTGTTAGGGTTAGGGTTAGGTTAAGTTAAGTGTTAGGGTTAGGGTTAAGTTAAGGGTTAGGGTTAGGGGGTTAGGGTTAGGGTTAGGGTTAGGTAAAGGGTTAGGGTTAGGGTTAGGGGTTAGGGTTAGGGTTAGGGTTAGGGTAAAGGGGATAAAAACTCAATCGGGTACCCCTACCCAATTCTGTATCTCGGGAACGGAAGGTCGTAGAGAGTCGGGACCAAGTTCTACTAGGGGGGTTTTCAGGGGCGCTGAGAACGCTGGTCTTTACCGCGAGTCTCTACGACTTTTCGTTCTCGAGATATCGCGAGATTTACCAATCCCGATGTTCGTATCTCTGGAACGAAAGGTCGTAGAGACTCGGGACCAAGACTGGAGTGTTCAGCGTCACCAAAAACATATACACGGAAGTTGTTTTCAAGTCAGTCCGACCTTCCCTTCCAAAGTTATAGTCAAAAATGTGCCCCCACTATATGTATATGGAAAAAAAGTCTAAGTGTCAGTGTTACGGTATGTGTTAGGGTTAGGGTATGTGTTAGGGTAAGGGTCATTAGGGTTAGGGTAAGGGTCCTAAGGGTTAAGTGTTAGGGTTAGGGTTAAGTTAAGTGTTAGGGTTAGGGTTAGGTTAAGTTAAGTGTTAGGGTTAGGGTTAAGTTAAGGGTTAGGGTTAGGGGGTTAGGGTTAGGGTTAGGGTTAGGTAAAGGGTTAGGGTTAGGGTTAGGGTTAGGGGTTAGGGTTAGGGTAAAGGGGATAAAAACTCAATCGGGTACCCCTACCCAATTCTGTATCTCGGGAACGGAAGGTCGTAGAGAGTCGGGACCAAGTTCTACTAGGGGGTTTTCAGGGGCGCTGAGAACGCTGGTCTTTACCGCGAGTCTCTACGACTTTTCGTTCTCGAGATATCGCGAGATTTACCAATCCCGATGTTCGTATCTCTGGAACGAAAGGTCGTAGAGACTTGGGACCAAGACTGGAGTGTTCAGCGTCACCAAAAACATATACACGGAAGTTGTTTTCAAGTCAGTCCGACCTTCCCTTCCAAAGTTATAGTCAAAAATGTGCCCCCACTATATGTATATGGAAAAAAAGTCTAAGTGTCAGTGTTACGGTATGTGTTAGGGTTAGGGTATGTGTTAGGGTAAGGGTCATTAGGGTTAGGGTAAGGGTCCTAAGGGTTAAGTGTTAGGGTTAGGGTTAAGTTAAGTGTTAGGGTTAGGGTTAGGTTAAGTTAAGTGTTAGGGTTAGGGTTAAGTTAAGGGTTAGGGTTAGGGGGTTAGGGTTAGGGTTAGGGTTAGGTAAAGGGTTAGGGTTAGGGTTAGGGTTAGGGGTTAGGGTTAGGGGTAAAGGGGATAAAAACTCAATCGGGTACCCCTACCCAATTCTGTATCTCGGGAACGGAAGGTCGTAGAGAGTCGGGACCAAGTTCTACTAGGGGGTTTTCAGGGGCGCTGAGAACGCTGGTCTTTACCGCGAGTCTCTACGACTTTTCGTTCTCGAGATATCGCGAGATTTACCAATCCCGATGTTCGTATCTCTGGAACGAAAGGTCGTAGAGACTTGGGACCAAGACTGGAGTGTTCAGCGTCACCAAAAACATATACACGGAAGTTGTTTTCAAGTCAGTCCGACCTTCCCTTCCAAAGTTATAGTCAAAAATGTGCCCCCACTATATGTATATGGAAAAAAAGTCTAAGTGTCAGTGTTACGGTATGTGTTAGGGTTAGGGTATGTGTTAGGGTAAGGGTCATTAGGGTTAGGGTAAGGGTCCTAAGGGTTAAGTGTTAGGGTTAGGGTTAAGTTAAGTGTTAGGGTTAGGGTTAGGTTAAGTTAAGTGTTAGGGTTAGGGTTAAGTTAAGGGTTAGGGTTAGGGGGTTAGGGTTAGGGTTAGGGTTAGGTAAAGGGTTAGGGTTAGGGTTAGGGGTTAGGGTTAGGGTTAGGGTTAGGGGTAAAGGGGATAAAAACTCAATCGGGTACCCCTATCCAATTCTGTATCTCGGGAACGGAAGGTCGTAGAGAGTCGGGACCAAGTTCTACTAGGGGTTTTCAGGGGCGCTGAGAACGCTGGTCTTTACCGCGAGTCTCTACGACTTTTCGTTCTCGAGATATCGCGAGATTTACCAATCCCGATGTTCGTATCTCTGGAACGAAAGGTCGTAGAGACTCGGGACCAAGACTGGAGTGTTCAGCGTCACCAAAAACATATACACGGAAGTTGTTTTCAAGTCAGTCCGACCTTCCCTTCCAAAGTTATAGTCAAAAATGTGCCCCCACTATATGTATATGGAAAAAAAGTCTAAGTGTCAGTGTTACGGTATGTGTTAGGGTTAGGGTATGTGTTAGGGTAAGGGTCATTAGGGTTAGGGTAAGGGTCCTAAGGGTTAAGTGTTAGGGTTAGGGTTAAGTTAAGTGTTAGGGTTAGGGTTAGGTTAAGTTAAGTGTTAGGGTTAGGGTTAAGTTAAGGGTTAGGGTTAGGGGGTTAGGGTTAGGGTTAGGGTTAGGTAAAGGGTTAGGGTTAGGGTTAGGGGTTAGGGTTAGGGTTAGGGTAAAGGGGATAAAAACTCAATCGGGTACCCCTACCCAATTCTGTATCTCGGGAACGGAAGGTCGTAGAGAGTCGGGACCAAGTTCTACTAGGGGGTTTTCAGGGGCGCTGAGAACGCTGGTCTTTACCGCGAGTCTCTACGACTTTTCGTTCTCGAGATATCGCGAGATTTACCAATCCCGATGTTCGTATCTCTGGAACGAAAGGTCGTAGAGACTCGGGACCAAGACTGGAGTGTTCAGCGTCACCAAAAACATATACACGGAAGTTGTTTTCAAGTCAGTCCGACCTTCCCTTCCAAAGTTATAGTCAAAAATGTGCCCCCACTATATGTATATGGAAAAAAAGTCTAAGTGTCAGTGTTACGGTATGTGTTAGGGTTAGGGTATGTGTTAGGGTAAGGGTCATTAGGGTTAGGGTAAGGGTCCTAAGGGTTAAGTGTTAGGGTTAGGGTTAAGTTAAGTGTTAGGGTTAGGGTTAGGTTAAGTTAAGTGTTAGGGTTAAGTTAAGGGTTAGGGTTAGGGGGTTAGGGTTAGGGTTAGGGTTAGGTAAAGGGTTAGGGTTAGGGTTAGGGTTAGGGGTTAGGGTTAGGGGTAAAGGGGATAAAAACTCAATCGGGTACCCCTACCCAATTCTGTATCTCGGGAACGGAAGGTCGTAGAGAGTCGGGACCAAGTTCTACTAGGGGGTTTTCAGGGGCGCTGAGAACGCTGGTCTTTACCGCGAGTCTCTACGACTTTTCGTTCTCGAGATATCGCGAGATTTACCAATCCCGATGTTCGTATCTCTGGAACGAAAGGTCGTAGAGACTTGGGACCAAGACTGGAGTGTTCAGCGTCACCAAAAACATATACACGGAAGTTGTTTTCAAGTCAGTCCGACCTTCCCTTCCAAAGTTATAGTCAAAAATGTGCCCCCACTATATGTATATGGAAAAAAAAGTCTAAGTGTCAGTGTTACGGTATGTGTTAGGGTTAGGGTATGTGTTAGGGTAAGGGTCATTAGGGTTAGGGTAAGGGTCCTAAGGGTTAAGTGTTAGGGTTAGGGTTAAGTTAAGTGTTAGGGTTAGGGTTAGGTTAAGTTAAGTGTTAGGGTTAGGGTTAAGTTAAGGGTTAGGGTTAGGGGGTTAGGGTTAGGGTTAGGGTTAGGTAAAGGGTTAGGGTTAGGGTTAGGGGTTAGGGTTAGGGTTAGGGTTAGGGGTAAAGGGGATAAAAACTCAATCGGGTACCCCTATCCAATTCTGTATCTCGGGAACGGAAGGTCGTAGAGAGTCGGGACCAAGTTCTACTAGGGGTTTTCAGGGGCGCTGAGAACGCTGGTCTTTACCGCGAGTCTCTACGACTTTTCGTTCTCGAGATATCGCGAGATTTACCAATCCCGATGTTCGTATCTCTGGAACGAAAGGTCGTAGAGACTCGGGACCAAGACTGGAGTGTTCAGCGTCACCAAAAACATATACACGGAAGTTGTTTTCAAGTCAGTCCGACCTTCCCTTCCAAAGTTATAGTCAAAAATGTGCCCCCACTATATGTATATGGAAAAAAAGTCTAAGTGTCAGTGTTACGGTATGTGTTAGGGTTAGGGTATGTGTTAGGGTAAGGGTCATTAGGGTTAGGGTAAGGGTCCTAAGGGTTAAGTGTTAGGGTTAGGGTTAAGTTAAGTGTTAGGGTTAGGGTTAGGTTAAGTTAAGTGTTAGGGTTAGGGTTAAGTTAAGGGTTAGGGTTAGGGTTAGGGTTAGGGTTAGGGTTAGGTAAAGGGTTAGGGTTAGGGTTAGGGGTTAGGGTTAGGGTTAGGGTTAGGGGTAAAGGGGATAAAAAGGGTTAGGGTTAGGGTTAGGGTTAGGGTTAGGGTTTAGGGTTAGGGTTAGGGTTAGGGTTAGGGGTTAGGGTTAGGGTTAGGGTTAGGGGTTAGGGTTAGGGTTAGGGTTAGGGTTAGGGTTAGGGGTTAGGGTTAGGATAAGGTGAATAATCCCTTCTCCAATAGGAGTAAGGGGGAGCACTGGCCTTCCACC